>VDFB02039606.1:0-16927 GCA_007258455.2 Sequoia sempervirens | reverse complement strand
TTTTATCCGACTATCTCTTTGCAGAAGCATAAGATTGGTTCTCATGATGCGTGCATTAAATAAAGTTCGTTATGTCTAATTGTATTGAAAGTCTCTAAAAATAAATTTCATCCAATAAAAGAATTAGATTGAAAATCCAAAATAGGTTAGTTAGCAGCAGGAGTTTGCACCTCTCAGCCAGTTTTTCCTCCACAACAACTTCGAGTGCAGCTATAGCAACAGCACTTGCCAATGGGTTTCCTCCAAAAGTACTGCATTTGAACAGTTTATTTACATCAAAGATCAGAATTCCAAAAAATTAGACAATATCTCAGGGATATGGCCTATCAAAACATCTTAATTTACATATTTGAAAGATGTCATCCATATGGTATCTTTTTGAATGATTCCCTTTTATTGAAGTAATTTCTCAGTAAAGGTCATTCCTAGTAGTTTAATATCGTGAGAAACAATGTCAAATAAGAATTTCAAGTTCTATGAAGAATAATAATGTCATCACAAACTGGGAAAATCAGACCTTCCATGTTCACCAGGCCTTATGCAAAGCATCACATCTTTGTCAGCAAGCACAGCACTTACTGGCAGCACTCCTCCACCCAATGCTTTCCCTAGAATCTGTACACACAAGCTATTTGTATAAGGCACAGCTATATTAGAAAAAAGGAAAAATATGGAGTAGAATATTCTATTGATCAAGCTGATATATAAAAACTTACCACTACATCAGGCCGCACACATTCCCAATCACATGCTAATAACTTTCCTGTCCGAGCTATGCCAGTTTGTATTTCATCAGCAATCATCAAAACGTTATATTTTGAGCAAAGTTCCCTGACCGATTGGATATAGCCCTCTGGTGGAAGAATAACCTGCATAGAACCAGAAAAACATGTTGGAGTGAGGAAGCAGAAATGTGATCAAAAACACAGAGCTTGGGCAAGTAGTGCTTTGATATTATCATATTACTGATTTCAATTGGACATAAAGAAACTGTTTCATTAAGATAGCTCATTCCATATGTTATCCTTTCGTGAAAAGCAAGGCTTCATCTTCCAGAACTGACTTTGCAGGGCCTTCAAAACCATATACAAATTTCCCTTGGAGATTGTAATTTTCAAAAATAACAACTAGAAGCTAAAATTCATTACAGTCGATTTCTCCTACATGCAAACTTTTGCCCATTTGATGTCATTTTTTGCATTATATCATTCCTTTACCATGCATCCCCTTAACAAAGTGACTCACTCTACTGGAAAAATCTCAAATGTGCCATACTGGCTGCCTTCAACATCAAATATGAACCACGGTTCAATAAATCTTCATTCAAGTCTCTACCCTTTCTTCTTCAGCTTCAAACTATTGATTACGTCTTTCAATTAGCTCTTTTTACCAAATCAATACTGCAACAATCCAAGATTATTGGCCTCAGCCACTGATTTCTGCTATTTTATAAGAACCTAAAGCAATGTCCTTACACAAATGCAATGGACCTAACCCTCAATAATATGAACAAATAATTTTGAGTTCAATATGATTTGATAACTTGTATGTAACAGATTTCATCCATAATGATGAAACAGTTGAGACAACATTTCTGATGAGTAATGGTCAAGAAGTTTTCACACAGTTCACTCAGAATATTTTGGAAGGCATATATCAACTAATGGGCGAAGGAATCAATTTGCGGGGCTTTGTTATACTAATACATAGTGGATGTCACTCAGCCTGAGTTGGCCTGATGGTGAAGGCATGTGCACTCCAGAGTGGAGGTCACCTGCTCAAAACCAGAGTGGGGTAGGGTTGTACACCTTGTGAATAGTATATAAGCTAAATGGAAAAGAAAATCCCTTGTGGAATGTTTGCATAAGGCAGGTCTCATGCACCAATTTGGTATCTCACTCAGTAATGACCTAAAAAACTATGTTTACTTGCGCCCTTTATACTGCAGATATATATTTCTACTCATTTGTGAGCTGGGAATGAAATGATTGAAATTTTAAAAGGTTAAGAAGAATAAATTTAATGATATATATTTCTACTCATTTGTGAGCTGGTAATTCATTGATTGAAATTTAGAAGGGTTAAGAAGAATAACCCTGATGAGAGTGAGCTGAGAATGAATTGATTGAAATTTAGGAAAGGCTGAAGAAGAATATTTTGATGCACCATCATCCCCTGTTGATATCGATACTCTGGGGGACCTTGTAAGAGAACCTTCAGTATGGACTGAGAAAGAATTATGCTTTTTTCCTGAGGAAAATGAATTTGAGGTTATATCAGAGTTCCCACAAAAGTCTCCACTTGTAATTGCATATTGAGTTCCATTGTGTTCTAAAAAGGGTTTCATTCTATTGTCACAGGAGTCTGATAAGAGGTTGATCTGTGATGGCCCTATAGGAATAAACTGGAATCTTAATGACACTGTTTCATGTGTGCTGAGTCTATTCAGAAAGCTGTGGTTGATGTCTATGAACCTTATTTTGATGTATATGGTATAATAAAATCATGGTTAACGAAATATATCTATCCTGGCAGCCTTTCATGCAATTGATTACCGTACTGGTAATCCATGAGATTTTTGGTTGTGTTCTTGTGTTCTTTCTAAATACAGCTGAACACTGTTGCCTTTTTTTATTGTTTCTACCCATCAAAATAAACTATTGGGCAAAGAAAGGCAATATTTTTCATTTCATCATCAATCTTCTGCAAAAAATCTTGAAGACTCTTCTTTTCACCAGTAATTATAGTTTAAAAAAAAATTCACAACAGCTATCCTCTAGGATAACCAGTACCACAACTTTTAGCTAACTCTTCTGAGATACTATTTAAATTTGCTTCATTTCTCTCATCATCTTTTCTCTTGAATTCATGGTTTTGACTTGCAAACCTGCACCCTTTCAGGAGTCTCATGTTGGAACCCTAGATTAGGCCAAATAAATAAAAGAGATGCAAACTTAAGATATCTCTCAACAGAATGAATGCAACTTCTGGTAAGTCTTGACAAACTTTTCGCAACCATGCCTCATTGATTTCCATAATCTTGTCTCAATCTGCCACAATATCCTTATAGGACTTAATGAGTTTGTCAGACTACTTAGAAAATTCAAATCATTCAACAAAGACACTCCAGAAGTATTTGCTCAGACATCTGGAGCTTTTTCTTTAACACGCACCAAAATGATTTTCATTTTTTTCCAGACCCATCTTTTTGGCTTGTAACTGGTTTGTCATAGCAGAAAAATCCTGTTAGATGACTTCTGATGCAAAGGAAAAGTTCCCAATTGCTAAGATATTAAATTATACCATAATACATGCAAATCAATTCATGGCCACTTGAAAGGTACGGGATGCTTTTCAAGACTTTAATGTAGTTACAAGCTGAAGAAATCCATTCCTTCCATTTACAAAAGAATCCAAAGCCTTCATAAAATCAACAATTTAACTGCAGTTTGTTTCCTTCAGCTTCCAGACCAACAAGATATGTATCCTCAGCCAAGTTTTTGTTTATGATGCTTTAAAAACCTTGTTTCCTTCAGCACAAATCTGCTTTTACACTATTTTTTATATGTAGCTGTGTATGTGTGCAAGTAGAATGTAATTGATTAGTTTTTTGTCTTTAAAGTTGATTTAAAGAAGATGCATAGAAAACCATGTGTTTCCCTAAAAAGAATCTATGTATCATGTCTTTTTTCAAATTGTGAAGTCTGCCAGTTTTGGCAAGTACAACTCTGACCAAAAATCAGACTACTAAGTAGTCTGGTAACACTAGTTTCTTCACATAGAGGAAGAGAACAAAGCATAGTCTATTCAAGATTAGTTACTAAATCAATATTAATATGTCTTGATTTGTGATGGTAAATTGTTTATCATTTCCTTGCTTGAGATTCGAACTTTAAAGTTTCTTATCTATCATGGATCATGGATGTGCCCCTATATTTTTATTTTGTTTTTTCTAATAAGGAAATCAAAGATCCATTTATTCCATAGTTCGTTTTTCAGAAATGTACTTATAATTAATCATAATCATCACATAAAATGTTCAAATCATGGATTAGGATATCGATGGTATCAAAAGCAAAAACCACAACAATCATTGGTGAACATAAAAGGAATTTAAATCGTAAATTTTTTTTCTTTTAGCAGTAAGTACAACTTTTGGGAATTCAAAAAACTATCTTGTTTAACATAAAATTATGGCATTGTTACCCTTGAATTTTTGACATGGACAATAAGGTAATTTATGCAAGCTAAATGTTGGCTATAGTCTATAAGATATGACCAGGTCTTCATTAACTAGTCCCAACATTTATCAGTTTATGAGCATGACTTAGGTGAAACTGCCCCAGATGCAAATAACTCTTATTTTCATTAATTAAATATCTCATCTGGAATGTTTTCACTCCCTTTTTAAGCTCTAATTGTATTTTTAATATATTATTTCAAAAGAAGAAATCAAGTGTACACATACTCCTGCTTCTCCTTGAATGGGTTCAAAGAGAAATCCAGCAACCTTGTCCCCATGCGCTGCATTTCCAATCAGCAAGACTAAATTTAGAAATCAAATTATTCCACACGAATAATGAAAATGCGCCTTATGAAGCATGAAAAAAATATGAAATTTGAGAAACTGAATCAGAAAAGGTAAGGAAAGATAATACTGTTTGCTATAAGAAATGTACTTAAATCAATACCTTCAAAAATAGTTTTAAGGGCAGCAACATCTCCAAAGTCCACTTTAAGTTGACCAGGCAGGAACGGCCCAAACCCACGGGTAGCTTCATTGTCACAACTCATTGAGATTACACCCAAAGTGCGGCCATGGAAACAGCCACAGCAAGAAACAATAATTCCCTGAACAAAAATACAGTTTCTTTTAGGTAAGAGAAAAAAGAAATATTGCAAGCTACCAAACAGAGAATACATTAACCAGACTTCAACTTCATTGATGACAGCAATGTTAGTAGTTGGAAGAAAGCAAATTAGGCCAATATCACTTTTTGGATGTCATATTTTCTAACATTTTTTAAGTGTAATAGACTATAAAAGTTCATATTTCATGTCTTAAATGTCAGGCATATGGAAATTTAGCTATAGGGGAAATGTGCCAGTTGCTGTCCATGATCCAATTGTTTTTTACTCCATGCTTACCTGACCCCCCAATAACCGTTTATATTTTAGTCATTATATTGTTTTAATTATGCCAATAAAAATTTACAAATTACACCAATATACGTTCACTACTGAATGTGTGGTTGACCCAAAAAATTAAACAACTATTGGTACATATCTATTTTCAATGAAAACACATTGAAAACGCCTTGAAAACACCTTGAATTTTTTTAAGTTTTTATTGGTTGTTCAATGAACGGGTAGTGGCGAAGTGGTAAAGATGTAGGGGACGGAGGTTTAAAAACACCCTTTTTGACCACCTTTCGCTTTACAGGTTTAAGAAGATGCGTTTTAACTACCCACAAGCCAAATTTTTTTTTTAAGCTAATAACTCGCTTACAAACAAGCCCAAGAAAAAATCGAAGAAATCGGACCTATTTTCCACTCTCTACGGATGCGCGAAGTTAGCCATGGCGACTACTGGTACGTTTCCCCTATATGTTTGAAACATTCCACTTAAAAAAATAATTATCTAAGGAATTGGATAATGTTATCAAAACGAATAGAACACAAAATTATTCTATTAAATTAGACCAACAATTACAAAGACGTTCACCTCCTTGTATAGAGTTTGGAGTGAAGATAAAACAGTGCATGATAAACGCATGTAAATTATTCTAAAAATAACAAACTAATAATAAAAATAAACTAATCTATATTTAGTCACTAGAGTGACTTTATCCCAAAAGTAAGTCTTAATAATCTCTAATACCCCCTCTTAAGACTTACTGCACTAAAACAAACCAAACTAACATAAGCAAACTAAAAATAATTCAAAATCATGAATTCTTCATAAGTTTTTCTTTGAAAACAATTCTTCAACCAAGTAGACCTCCATCAAGCTGCCTCATAACCCTCGTAAAGACCTAGCACCTGAGCTGAATTCCCAAGTTCCCGAATTACCACCTCCCCAAACTCCCAAATCACAAACCTCCCCAACCATTGAACAATAATCCATGCTAAGCTACACTCTCAAAGCTCCATCAAGTTGTCTCGTGACCCTCATAAGGGTATGACTCCCAAGATCCACAAACTCCCAAGCTAACTGGGCAGCCATCTATTATGAGCTCTGTCTACACTAGCTTCCTACCTATCTTCAAAGAACTACACTTCTTTAAAATGCATAAAAAGCAACTTCTTCACCACTATCAGCATCTAGAGGATCTTCAACAATGGCTACATTAGCTTCCTTGATCCTTCCTTTGAGAACAACATTTGCCTGATTTCTACAATTCCAAGCTGTGTGACCCATTATCTTGCAATAATAGCATTCTATCCCCCTTTTGTCCTTATTAGATCTTCTAAGAGTAAGGATGACATGCTGAATTTTGAAGATAAACTATTTAATAAAATGGCTTTAGCATCCTCATCATCCACTACAACATTGACTTTTGCTAGTTGTCAAAGAAGAAACCTCAGATTGTTCAAGTGACTTGGCATAACGACTTTATCAATCATCTTGAACTTGAAAGATTGAACCTTTAAAGTAAATTTAGCATTAACCACTTTTTCTCCAAATAGTGTGTTCAAATTTTCCCAAATTTCCTTAGATAGTTTTGCCAGATCTATATGATGTAACTTAGAATTGGAGAGGGCAAGATCAATAATGACTTTTGCTTTATCATCTTTGCTTTTCCATTCCAATACTTTACTCACATTTGTAAACAGTTTTTCATATCCACTTACTATTCCCCACAAATTCTTGTGCATCAATTGCATTTGAATTTTTACTTTCTACGTGTGAAAGTTGAAGCCGGAATATTTATCCAAAAGAATTTCCATTTCTTGAAAATATAGAAGCACAAATAATGAATACTAAAAAATTTCAAACCCTACACCTTCCATAAAGTTTATCCTTAAATCCATGCCCTATCTAAACATTGGCACAAACACTAGTTGCAACTTGCAGAAATAAAGGGTGTGGATTTAACCCTCATAAAAACCCTAGCCATCGTTGATTTAAAGGGTGTGTATTTAACCATTAGAAAAACCCTAGGCGTTGCTGATTTAGGTGCCCTAGCCACTAGAAGATGGTCTAAAAAAACAATAAAAACTATTCACTACCCAAAAATACCCTAGCCATCAAACCTGCTAGGCATGACCTACAAAAATCCTAATCGGCAAACCTGCTAGATGTGACCTATAGAGAATTAAAAAATTTTGCATGAATTCAATTTCTCGCAAAAGAAAATGAGGCCATTCAAACCCACAATTTTCATCATCAAAATAACCCATGAACTCTATCGCGAATTTCATAGAAACAATCTAAACCAATGCGAATATTTTTTTAAATGGGGTATTTTTTTAGAAGAAAAAATAGACAAGATTTTATTTTTTTAAAATAGGCCATGAATGGTCAACAACAAAGCCATGATATTCACAAGGAAATGATCCATTCTTGCAATAAACTTTGCAATCTGTTCATGAAGAGGAAACCCTTCGTGTAATTCCTTGCTCTGATCCCATCATGTGAAAATGAAAAGAAAACAAAATTATTCTATTAAATTGGACCAACAATGCATGATAAATGCATGTAAATTATTATAAAAAGTAATAAACTAATCTAAATTTAGTCAATAAAATGACTTTATTACAAAAGTAAGTCTTAATAGTCCACTTAAATAAATAATTATCTAAGGATTGGATAAAACATTCAACAAAGAACCTATTAACACCTCCCCTCTCCCCAAACTTTTGCATTGCTAAAGATGAGTCCTCAATTAGCCACTAGCTATGGAAATAAAATAAGTTGTATAGAAAGCTTGTGTTACTAGATTTGCTGATAACACAGCCCATATGTAATGTCCCCTTCCTAATGACACGGCTTCTCACAAGCTGGTTGTTTCCTTCAATCTGTTGCATCGGCCCTCAAAATACACTCCAGCTCCCTTCTAAACTCCACGCCTCCTTCCACAAAAGCTGCGACTCGAAATGTATGAGCTATATCTCTATTAAGGAATCACCACAATCACTTCTTCTTGCCAATACTTTCCACAGATGGCAGCCAGCTATTCCAAACTCTGACATTTAATATCAATCACCCCAAACATTGGAAAGGAATGAAATCTTGCAAATTTATTTTTGCCTACAAATCCTCAATACATTTGTTTTGGCAAATCATTCAAAACTGGAAGGAAATATCTCACTTCAACCCAATCTCGAACACTCAACCCCATGTGAATCCTATGTGAATCCACCTCCAATTTGATTAGGAAAAAATCACTTCTTCAAATCCATATACCCTTAGGGCTTTCATCCTAAGGTTTGAGTTGAACAAAGATGTCCAAGCTTCACAACGAGAAAATATGAAATGACCAAAGATGTCTAATTTCCTTTTCACAATTCCTTTATATCCCTCCTACAAACTTTTGAAAAGTTCATAATTTAAAATTCACTTTAAATAATAAACCTTTTAGCTCCTTATAAAGTGACTTCATATTATTTAATTTTTGAATCCAACTTTATAATATTAAAACAAACATAACTAATTAAATACGAGTTGCCCAAGAGATAATTATTTGAGACAGCCATATTTAATTAATTAAATTATTCCCTCTCCAAATCCTTGAATTAGCCTACAAAAAATGAAATAGGCTGAAGGGTCATCTCCAAACACCTAGGTCAAAGAAGGGGACATTACATTTGAACTATTTAAAATTCATAAAAAGGCTCTAGAGATTTATCTCTCATTTGGTGCAACAAATTGCTTAAACTAGGTTGACAATGTTGTGACATTATGTAATGTCCCCATTTTTATGCCATGTTGTTCCGTGAGTGTTGGCCAATTTTCGGGATTTTTTTGTGACCCAAGCAAGTTGGGAGAACTCCAAAGTTCTTGGAGGGCGTAGTTTCATAGTTACAAGGTTTCTATTATTGGCAATGAGCTTTGTGGGCAATATTGATCTGAAAGACACTCTTTGAAGTGTTTTTTGACTTTTGGGGTGTTCTCCAAACTTCTAGGAGAGCACGTCTATTTATAATAAGTCACCAAATTGGCTTCTATTATTCACCTATTATGTAATGTCCTCTTTTTAGCTCGTTTCAATTTCCTGATGGTTTAGCCTATTGTCTAACCCTCGTAGGCTAATGGAGTTGGTTAGAGGGTCCCGTGTGGCAGATATCAAGTTATTTTCTTCTCCGGAGTTTGATATCATTCAGGATTGGCCTTTGGGAATGATTTGGGACTCAGTTTTGACACACTTATTATTTATGGTAAGTCACTTGATTGTCAAAGTCAAGTGTTACTATTTTTAGAAGGGCATCTGGATGAGCAGTGGATGCAGTGGTTGACCTCTTGGTTTAGATGAGATGGAAAATTGATGATTAATGAGCGAGATATGTTATTTTAATTATTATTAAAGTTAATCTTTAATAATAATTAATTATTATAAAAAGTGCATAACATAATGATATATTATGACTTATATTTAATGGGGCCACTTAATGACTTAAGTCATATTTTGAAAAAAGTACATGACTTGGGTGCCTAATTAATGCTTTATTATAAAGTCAACATCAAAAGTAATTAATGAAATATTTTTAATGATCAAAAAGCCATCTTGGGGGTCAACCCTTTCATGAGAAGTATATAAGCTTTCAACAAAAGCAAATTCATTCATTCAATACTTAAGCATTTTGAAAGCTTTTGCTGGAGAGAAGAAGAAACCAGGGTTTCTGCATTATTTTGGTCTTGGAGAATGTAGCCTCTCATAGATTCAAGCTTCCCAAGGTTGTGTAATATCTTCTGAAGGTTGCTCATTCAAGTGGCTGTAATCAGCAGTCATATTTGTGCATATTGGTGAAGCTCTACTAGTGTTAGAAGATTATTCATTTGAGGAAGAGAGTGATACACATAAGCTGTGCATTTTCAGTCATATCCAGGCCGTACCACTGTCCTCAGCAAGCTGTACAGCATCATTGAGGCAGGATTATCACTCTTGTTTGGAGCAGATTACAGTTTATTGAAAAAGCAATCACTTAAGTTCCTTAATTGCTGTTATCAAAGGGCTCTGCAGCCACGTGGGAATTAACAAAGGCATTACCTTCATATAATACTGCTGTTACACAGCTGGGGCGTGTGAACTAGAGATCCAAACGCCTAAGTTACTTGCTCAATTCCACCTTTGATGAGGGCGGACAGACCCAAGGAATATAGCAGCTGCATTTTAATGGTGGAGAAGACTATGTAGAATGCTGGGCGTTCAATTTTGTGAGCCATCTGACTGCTGCGCTGAAACATATCAGATTTTCCAGAATTTGCAAATTGTGTAGTTTGGTTACGGGTATGGAAGCTTTGTTCAATTCATGTAATAGTATTCTGGGTTTGATGTTTGTTGTCAATAAAACGCTAAGTTGATTCTGCATTGAAAGTGTATTGATCATTGTCAAGGATATCATAGTCAGATTCAGCGTCTATTACTTTTCCTTCATAGTTTGTTGCCTTGTGTTTGGTTTATGTTTATATTTGAATCCTCTTGCATAACTTGGCACAAAACTTGCAAAAATTAAACATAAAACAAGAGACTTGAAGAATTACAAGCAATCCACAAGCAGAATTTAGAGCAATACATATCTCAGGTAGGACAAGGGTTCTTACATATTACTTTAGTATCTTGATGGCGTGGTCAAATTTGGATTCCGATGTGTTTTGGGATTTTCCACAACTTGGGGTAAAATAATTAAATTATTCACTCAAGTTATAATGTTTTATCCTTATTTTTGATAACTGTGTAATATCTTTTCAAAAAAGTATTTTAATTCCCCTATTGGACGCCTAAGAGAAATAAGGGGGTCTAGCACATGAAAAAAGTTTTATTTAATTTTAAAAGGAAATTTGATGAAAAAAGTGATTAAATGTTTGCACATAATGAATTATTTAATTTAAAGCAAAAGTGCTTTTTCGAAAGAAAAAAACAGCAAAAAGCAAACAAAGTGTTTTTTGGAAAAAAGCAAAAATGTTTTCTTCCAAAAAGTAGCAAAAAAGCAAAAATCACTTTTTCAAAAAAGTAGCAAAAAATGTTTTCCCGGAAAAAGCCACAAAAAAAACTATAAAAAGAGGTGTTGGGGGCTCATTTGGATATGTTGAAGAATGATAATGTTATGCTGCCAAAATGGCTTTGGTTCTCTTCAATCTTTGAGGATGAAATCTCTCATAGATTTCTACTTTTGGAATTGTAAGATATTCCCCTAGTTAGACTGTTTTGTGATTCCAGCCAGGAGTGACCATTGGAAATGCTTTGAAGTTTCAGTTTTGGTTTTTCAATATGACTATTTTGATGATGTGATGAATCATTCATAATTGTTTAGAAACATGGTTATAGCTTGCATTCATTTTGGGTGTGTGTGGGAGTGACTTGGTGAAGTTTTATGAATTTATATCTTGTTGTCCAAACTGTAACAACAGGGTTTCAGACCCACACCAGCCATCTATTTGAGATTGCATTTATTGTGGGTGCGTGTGGGAGTGATTTGGTGAAGTTTTATGAGTTTATATCTTGCTGTCCAGACTGTAACAGCAAGGTTTCATACCTGCACCAGCCATCTATTTTCCGATCTTTGAGCTTGCATTCATTGTGGGTGTGTGTGGGAGTGATTTGGTGAAGTTCGCTAAGTTTATATCTCGTTGTCCAGACTGTAACAATAGGGTTTCAGACCTCTTTCAAACCTACACCAGCCATCTATTTGCCAATCTTTGAGGTATATTTGTAATTCCATAATGGGTGGTTAGTTCTTTGATGTTGTGATACATGTGGGAATGTTCTATCAATTTCTTTCATGACCATACTTGTAACAGCATATGCATATCTTCAATTTAGAAGTTTTCAAATGAGCTCACTAATGGTAGTACCACTAGTGAGCTGCTCTTGGTATTTTGCTGTTACTCACCCCACTAAATAAGTGGCTTATTGGTTTTCACTTACTGCTGAAAAGCAGAAGAGTTGCTCAAGTTTATTGTATTCACTCACCGCTGAAAAGTGGGAGAGTTGCTATTTCTTGTTGTATTCGCTCACCATTGAAAAGTGGAAAAGCTTGCTTGCATTCTCACTATTGTATAAGCTTTCCCACTGAAAAGGGAAGAGTTGGCTAACCCCATTGAATAAGTGGATACTACTTTCAGCCATGGTTTACAAACCCGACAAGTACTCACGGGGTCACCGAGTACACGTAGGTTTCAGACTGGCACAAGATACTCGCACATAAACTCGCGACTCGGCGTCTGCAAAAACTCGTTGGGTCGTCTAGAAAAACTCGCTGAAAACCCTGCAAAAACTTGTTGAAAACCCTGGAAAAACTCGCCATTACTAAAACACGATTTTGACACATCTTTCTTGCGTGATTTTGACACGTTTTTGGCATGATTTCGACGCGTTTGGGATGCGACTTTGTGCCCTGTAAACCCCTATTAAGTAGGCCTTACAGACACTGCAAGTTTGACACGATTTGGAGTGCAAGTTTGATAAGATTTGGACTGGTTTTTTGCCACAATTTGCAGCTACAGGTAAGTTTGAAAATTTTTTTCTCTTTCAAGTTTCATGATATTACACATTATCAATATACCTAAACCTGTCGACTGATATTACACATTATCAGTATTAAGTATAAATGTAAAAATTAAAGATTTTAATGAACAGTTTAAGTTTGTATATACACAGATTAGGATATGATGATCATACACAGTTGATAGTGATACATATTACATATTACACATTATCAATATACACAGTTTTTAATGAACAGTTTAAGCTTGTATATACACAGATTAGGATATGCTGATCATACACAGTGATACATATTAGTTATTACACACTATTAATATAAACAAACAGTTTAAGTTTGTATATGCACACATTAGGATACATTGATCATACATAGTGATACATATTAGTTATTACACATTATCAATATACACAAACTTGTGTATATTGATAATGTGTAATAAATTTTTCAGTCTTTCTTTATTCTTGGGTCTTCATATGTCGCTCCCACACTTTCCCTATTATTTGTTTTCATTATTGCCATTAAACACTAAAATATTATAATTAAAGTAATTCAAAAAAAAAAAATTAACTAAATAAATAAATTTGAATGGTTGATGTAGCTCTAAAACTTGGAAATAATATAGCTACCATAGTTGAGAACTAATAAGATGATGTTATAATATGATCACCTTAATTTTATAAACTTTAAAAACCAATAAGAATAACATAAAATATGTCACAAGACCTTTGTTTTGTCCAATAAAAACTCATATGAGACATATTATTCATATCCCTAAGTTTCTCTCAATCTAAAAACAATTTTAACATTTTTAAAAGTTGTTTCTTTTAATTGGTTGATTTCTTCACCAACTAAAAAGAAAAGCTCTTTCACATTTACATAAATATAAAAAAGAGGGAAGAAGACTAATATATAGCTCATACAACCCTTTTCATGAGGAGCAATGTCGTTTGAGCTTAAAACCCACCACAAACATCAATAAAATATCTCCCTACTTTGTTGTTGAAAGCCCATAGTTGCAAAACTCATCGGGTACTCGCAAAACTTGTGAGTACTTGCAAGCCAAATTCCCAGCAAGTTACTCACCCAATAACTTGCCGATGGATTTTTGAAAAACTCACAGTAATTTTAATTTTTACCTATAAAATGCACAAATCAATGAGAAAAATCATGTGTTCCACGGCATTTCGAGGATGGGGACGGGGGGACGAGTTTCGGGGACGGCAGTCCGAGGGCAGATTTTTGGGGACGGCCAGGGGACGGCGATATAGAAATTTTTCAAAATATATATATATATATACACAATTACATATATATATGAATTTTTAAAAATATATTATATAGAGAGAGAGAAAGAGAGCAATTTGAAATATCAAATATGTGCAACAATTTCAATATGACAATATGTGCATAGATAAAGAGTATAACAACAGTATAACAACAATATAGCAACAGTATAACAACAATATAAACATAAAGGTAAACACTAACAGCAATGCCAATAACTTAACAATTAAATATAAAAGCATTTTGTTCAAGTTTTAACACTAAAGTTAAATAACTCAAAGATCAACGTCTCAAACTTTAAAGTTTAAATACAACAATCTGTCAATCTATGACACTATGCCTCATTCGGGCTATCAATATCAAAAGCACTATCTATGTCACTGTCACTCTCTGCCTGAAGTGGATCATCCAAAGGAACGCCAACCATTCCCAGTTGCACCTCCTCCTCATCAATCTGCCTAACGTCTTCAGGATCAACATCCCATCGTGCTGCTGGAGTCTGTCGATACTCAGTAGTCTGTCGATCTTGAAGTCTCAAGGCACTATGAACTGCAACTAGTTTTTCTGCTCGTTTTGATGTAAGCCTATTCCTCTTAATTGAGTGGATGAAGCCATAGGTGGACCAATTCCTCTCTGCAGCAGAGGAACTAGCAATCTGTGAGAGTAAACGAATAGCAAGTAGCTTCAACTCTGGTGTGTCCTTCCCATGAAACTTCCACCATCCAATGGGGTTTTTTTGTGCAATAGTGGCTCTATCTGTCCTGGCCTCTGGTTTGCTGAATGTAGGTCCCTGAAGATCAGAAAATTGAAGCCACTGCTCTCAAAGTATGGTTGCCTCCTCAGTGCTATACATTTTACGAAGGGCTGCCATAAGCCCCTCCATTACCTAATCATCCTCAGAAGGAAGTATTCGACCAGGTCTAGGTGCATACCATTTTGGATTAAGAGCATAGGCAGCCATATGAAGAGGGGTGTTCATTGTATTCCACCTCTTTGTGACAATAGGCCTAATATGCTCTTCATAGAATTGCAATCCAGGATCCTTGTCACGAATTGCTTTCTTCATTTCATCAAGCATGCTATCAAAAGTCTCATAAATCTCTCCAAGGCTAGGAGAGTCTGTATCCGCATACCTGATTACCCTCACAACAGGTGATATGATATTGCAAATATATCTGCAAGCAACGTTATGACATGAACACTATTAGCACTAATAATGAAAATAAAATTTCTAAAATAAAATATTAAAAACTAAAAAATAAAAAGTAAATCAAAGTAGTAAGTACATACTCAAACAATTTTTCTTACCTGATATTGGACCACCAACTGTCATTAAGCACCCTTTCTCTCACCACCTTCCCTTCTTTTGTCTTTGATTGCGCCCACTTTTTCCACTCTCCACAAACCACCATGGATTGTAGAGCATCTTGCACCTCCAACATCCTCTCCAACAATATAAAATAGCTAGCATATCTCATCTCAACTGGTTTGAGGAATTCTTTCTTTGAATAAGACCGAAATAGTGCAAGTGAAGTTTGATGATTACATACAAACATTTGTATGTTTCTAGCTTCGGCCACTGCTACTTTCACCCAATCTATTTTTCCAATGTCTTTCAAAGCATTATTCAAGGCATGTACGCAACATGGAGTCCAAAAAATATGTTTATAAGCACTCTCAATCATCAAATCAGCTAGCTTGCAAACACAGGCTGAATCTGTCACAACTTGCACAACATTAGAAGATCCAACCTCCTCTATGGCCTCCTTCAAAATGGCAAACTGGAAATCAGCATCCTTACGTTTTCCAGAACAATCAATAGCTCTAAGAAAGTACAAACCAGCAGGGCATGTAACAATAATATTAATAAGAGGCCGATGCCGAATATCAGTCCACCCATCCATGACAATGGAATAACCAGTCCTAATCCATGTTTGTCTCATCTCCTCCATCAACATGTTCACCTTTGAATATTGTTTGTCAAGGAGGGAGGTACGCAATCTATGTTCTCCAGGGGGGGCATAAGAGGGTCCAATTGCTTGTGCATCTCTCAACATAGCTTTGAAATAAGGTGACCTTGCCAAATGAAATGGAACAGCATGGGCATAAAAAAATTTGGCCACTGAATCATCGGCTTGCTCACGTTTTTGCACATTCATTAACCCCATCACTGTATTTTTTTCACCTGCCTTCCTCTTCCCTTTATCACAGCTCTCTCCAACTGATACATTGGAATAGTCACGCAAATCACTAGATGCTCGTTTCTTACTGTGAGTAGTACCCATGATTTTTTCCTCATGCACTCCAACCAATTTTGCCATCAAAACCTGCTGCTCCAATGTTATTTCTTCACAAACTCGAACCCCATGTCCACTCTCACCCAATAGATGGGTTCTAACTCTAGTATAGCTCCCTTTATAATCAGTTTTACAAATATGACAAAGCCAATGCCTGCTGCCCCCCGATGTTTTACCCGTAGTTAAATTGGTGGCAAATTGAAGCAATGGTTTTTTGGGGTTGAAAGGGCCTTTTGCAAATTTTTGAAGATCAGGTTCGGGGCATTTAAAACGGTCTTGAGTACTTCCAATAGAAGTTGAGTTTGTATTTTCAGATTGAGAAGGGTTTGTTTGAATTTCTTCAACTTCATTTTCACTATCCTCATTCATACTGTCATCACTGCTGTTGTCCATTTTGTAGGGGTTTTAAAATCTGAAAGTTGTAAAAAAATGTAACACATTTAAAAAAAAAATTAAAACAAAAACTTAAGAGTTAAGACTTAAGAGTTAAATCTTCAAAATTCAAAATAAAATAATTTTTTTAAAAGGCTAAAAATAAAACTACAAACAGAACAATGAAATAGTAAAATACCTGTGCACAAGTTGCAGGAGCAACAAAATGGAAAAAAACATCTTAACAGGCCCAAAATTTATGCAACCTGCACGCACTTGTGAGTCTAACACGTCGGCTCTTGTGC
>VDFB02039605.1:0-44998 GCA_007258455.2 Sequoia sempervirens | reverse complement strand
TCATGAATGTGTGCATCAGGTCATATTTATTTTTTCATGGCCCTTTGATATGTTTCTCCAACATATTTAAGGCCAAAGGGAATGACATTCCAATAGTAGGTACCCCAAGGACATGTAAATGTTGTCTTGAGTTAATATTTAGGGGAAATTCTAATTTGATTATAGATTGAAAAGTCATCCATAAGTGATAGCATTTCATATCCTACTGTTTGGTCTACTATGATGTCTATATTTGGCAATGGGAAATCATGTTTGGGACAAGCTTTATTCAAGTCTCTAAAATCTATGCAAATTATAATCCCTCAATTTGGTTTGGTTATAGGTACAAGATTGGAAATCTAGTATGCATAGTTTATTGATCAGATAAAGCCAACATCCTATAGCTTCTTCAATTTAGCCTTACTAAGAGCATGATCTCAGAATGCATTTTTCTCAACCTTTGTTTGAGTAGTTTCACATTTGGGAATAAAGGAAAATGATGCAACACTAACTCTGGATCCAACCTAGGCATATCAACATATGAGCAATGAAGTTGATTTTTTTGGGAAGATATGTCTCAATCTTGCAAGGTAATTTTGATACATAAGGTACTATTGATACGTAAACAATGGGGGGGCACTGAGGTTTACCCACCTATGAGGGGTTTGAGGGGATCATCCCCTTGGCTAGGGGTCTAGGGGTAGCATGCCCTAGCAGGGGCTTAGAGGCATCGCCATGAAAAGGAAAATTTATATTTATATTTTATTATTGTAAATATGGACCGTTCATCATTAGGTCTTATGTTTTATTTTTGATATTTTTGACTTGCTCTAGAAGAAAACCCTATTTTATGAGGGAAATGTATTACAGTTGTGGATTGTGATGTATTCTTAGACTCTGATAGTGGTCATGTTTCCTCTAGATCTTTGGTTGGTGATACTCCTGTGAGAAGCTCGCTCTGCAAGTATATTGTAATCTTCATGATTTCTAAATAATATATTGGATGGGTTCTGGAGTGTGGGGGTTTTCTCCTGAAAGGGTTTTCTCCACGTAAATCACTGAGTTGTGGTATGCATGATATATATGTTTATTTTTGTTTAAGTTTTTGTAACCGTCAAAAATATCTGTAAAAGTTTTGCATTATTCTCCTATCAAGATTAGTGTAGGAAGTTTGTTCACTACCTTAGCTTCCTTACATATTTTCCTTGTTGGAAAGAAACTAAGGAACAATGGCTTTTTGGTTTCTATCGATGATGTTGAAAAATGTATGATTTTGGAATCATCATTGGTATTGATGTTTACTTCCTCTATTTTCTGTTCTAGAAATGGTGATCTCTCTTGACTCGTGGGTAGTACATCTAGCCCTCCATCCTTGGGCACCTTAGAGAGGTTTTCACCCTCAAATACATCCTTTCTTTTTAATTTTTCATTGTCTAAAGAAACCTTTTGGTTTTCACCTAGAGACCTATTCTTTTTTTTTTTATCATTTTTGCGACTAGAGGGTGGAGTGGACTACCCAAATTAAGCAGTGGTATGAAGATCAATGGTGAATCCAAATTTTTGATCCCCGCTAGGTATTTCTTCTCAAAGTCTCATAAAATCATCTATTGCTTCATCATTTTAAAATATATCTAAGCTCAGAGGTTCTTGTTGGTCCAAATCTATCCATTGTGAGTAGACTAAAGGTAAGTCATCATCAGTATCAATATAGCTCAAGTATAGGGTAGATATGGTGAAGATTGAGGTATCGTCAAGGTCCCAAAATGTCTCAATCCAAGCTTATCTATTACTTTGTTTAGTCTCAAGAGGGTTTATCTTAGTATTTTCCTTAGAGGTCTCAACATCATTATAAATGTTAGCATCTTCACCAGATTGTAACTTAGTACAAGGATGGCTCATTTTTAATGGTGTATACCCTAACCCTTTGTTTTTTTGTAACTTGTTAGGTAGTATCCTAGGCTCTTTCATTCCTTTCTTGTGTGGGAAGTCTACTATGTCCATCATAACCTTTTTTTCTTCATGATCTCAAAACCTTTCCCATACTACTCAACTAGTAATTATGTTGGTTATTTATCTTCATCCTTATAGATCCAAGTGAAATGTCCTCACATATAATCTCTTTTCTTAGATCTCCCCACTTGGTAAAAGTAGTGGGAGGTTGGTGAATGACAACTTTCAGTTACTTTTGGATTAATGTAGTTTTCCATAAGATTTCAGTGATTTGAGTAGCTTTCCAATGCAATAGGAACTCTCAATATTATATTCTCCACATCCCTTGTCATTGATCTGGACCTCATGTTCGGAGGAGTGAATGGATGGCATCGAAGATGTGGATAATGAAAAAGGATCAATATAATGAGATAAGGTAGATGGTGAAGCTTCTCGATTAATGAGCACTTGATGTTAAAATGTTCCTTTCAAACTACCACAATATTGAAAAGGATCATGATCACTTCCTATTGTGATTTTGGTGCCATTATAAGGGAACTTAATAAATTTCTAGTAGGTGGATGGAATGACCTTCATGGCATGAATCCATGAGCAGCTAAGGAGAAGGTTATATGGTAGGTCCATATTCATGACTTCTTAAATGATATCTTGAACAATTGGTCCGACTGTTACAAGAAGTGTGATTACACCCTTGGAAGAGTGTTTTGCATCATCATAATCCCTTATGAAAATTATCCTAAACGTGTTTATACAAGCCTCAAATAATCCCAATGTAGTAACCAATTTTAAAGTAGATATGTTCATACCAACTCCACCATCTACCAACACATGTATGATCTTATGTTTATTGATGAATAATTCAAGGTGCAATGGATCATTATGATTAGGTATTTTTGGTGGAAGGTTATGTTTGGTAAATGTAATGTGATGCATAGTAGCTAAGAACTCTAGCATGGCCTAAAATTTACTTACATTAACATCTATGGGGACAAAAGAATCCTACAAGGTTTTGTCCGAAATGACTTTATGTTCAGGAGATATGTAGAGAAACTCAAGAATATATATCCATGTGGGAGTTTTCCCTAGATGATCTAAGATATTGTATTGAGTCTTCGGTTGTGGATTAGAAGCGACCCCTTGCAGGATCACTTTGGATCTCTGGGTGGTGACTGTACATTCTAGATTCTTCTTATTAATAGTGATTGTGGAGACATTATTGTTAAATTGTTGGATATTGCTAAAATTATATTCATATACAACATGGGTATAACTAGCTTGTTCCTTTGCATTAGGCCTTGAGTTGGAAGCTTTATCTAACCCATGATCCTATAAGGGATTTTAAAAAATAGTATGATCTATGCTCGAGGACCCTTCTGAGTTGTCTTTATATATTCCACCCTTGTTTATAAGATATTGGATGATGTTTTTGAGTTTATAGCATGAGTATGTCTTGTTTCCTTTGGTTTGATGATATTGGAAAAGGTCATTTCCATTCCATTGGGTGAGTTTGAAGGAACCTGGTTTGTAGTGTGACTTCTGTGAGTTGGATGACATTTGATTGAAGTCGTTTCTTTAATAGTAACTCAATTTATTCCCCTAAGGGTGTGTATTTTCATCTCTGAGGATTAGTTCTTTGAGGACCTTGCTATTGTGGATTTTTTGGACCATATTTGTAGATTTTTCATGACTAGGTGATTGATTATTTGATGTATAAGGCCCTTTGAGACTAGAATGGTGTGGTGATCTATTTATTTACCACTTTGGAATCTACTACCCCATCCTTCATGGCGCTCTTGTTTCTAGACCATAATTTTATTTTGTCACTTGAAGTGTTCTAGTTATTATGATTTCCTTTGAAAATTTTGACCAATCCATTTGCAACAAGTGTCATCTCAATGGACATGCCTTTCTTGATGATGTCTTCAAATGTATTATAATAATGAATTTGGAGTTGGTACATTAACTCTGTGTTGAGATTCTCTACAAAGATGTGTACCACCTATTTTTTAGGTATGTGAAATGGACACTTACTAGCCATACTCCTCCATCTTTGGAAGAAAGAGGTAAACTATTCCCCTTGATCTTATTTTGTTAGGCACAATTTTACAATGGTCATGTCACTTTCAATATTGTAGGAGAAATGTGTGATGAATTTTTCAACCAGTTCACTCCATGTCTTTATTCTGGGAGGTAGATGTGAAAACCAATCAAGTGCCTATACCACAAGAATTCATGGGAAAAATTGTATTATGTATGGTCAAATGTGAGATCCATGCAAGTGATACAAAAATTTTGTACATGATCTATTGGATCTCCCTTTGCTTTGTATTTGTTGAAGTTTGGTACATTAAAATTATGAGGAAAGGGAGGCATGTATATTCTTCGATCAAAAGGATATGGACATAAATCCTCAATAGAGTAACTTTTCCTTGTCTCAATTACCTACATATTAGCCATTTGTTGTTGCAATATTCAAATTTGATGTGATAAGGCGTCCATGGGTGATGGTGATGTGTTCTTTTGAATTGGTGCAACATGTGAAAGTGGATTGGTATTTTGATGACCTATGTTCAAGGAAAATGAATGTGTGCTTTGATAGCCCAGATTTGGGGTGGATAGAGATGTGTTTATGTTGAATGTGTTGAAAAAATCTTTTGATAGTGATGGATTTGTTTGGGGAAATTTGGTGTGAATGTGGAGTTTGAATTAATTTTTGGAGATGGATTAGTGTTTGGGTTTGATCCAAAGAATGTTCCTAATAGAGTTAGAGGTATATTTGTGTTTGGCACAGTATTATTCATTTGGGGTTGTACTCTTGGGAAGGAAAAATGTTTCCTTTGTCTTAGCGGGTGGATTTTGATTTGTAGTGTTTTGTCTTGCGAATATAGTATTGGTTGATGGTTTTGTAGTTTGAGGTGATGATATAGCAAATGGATTAGTGGATGATGTATCCATAGTGTGGGATGTTGTAGCAAATATATTTTTCAATGATGGACCTAGTGTATGAGATATTAGGGATGTATTGAAAAGTGGATTTGTGATGTTTATCCCAAATACTGTCTAGTAGGAGGTATATTAACAGTCATCGTGTTATGTGTAGTTCCTCCAAGTGGCATACTAGTGCGTATTTTTCATGAAGTGGGAAGGTTTGGTGGAGGTGTTTCATGGACATCACATTGATATTGTGCTATATCGTTTGATGACTCTATGATTGTGGAAATTTCAAAACTAAGAGGAAGTTTTGCCCCATTTTGGGTAAGTTGAGAAAAGTACCTATTAGGGTTTGCTACTACAAGCTCATCTATGATTCACAATATTTGAGGATCTTGCAAAGCATTTTCAATTTCCTCTTGGGTTAATTCTTCTTCCACATCATTTAAGGTGAAATTGTCAAAAGGTGATGCATTCTAGGGTTGTGACCTTGGTGGTTCATTTGAGGATAACCAAAAATTCGTGGTGCTAGTAGGATTGAAATTAGGGTCAATTAAGTGATCCATTTGTTTTTGTTTTGTTTGTGACCTAGTGAGGACCATATGTGACTTGTGAATCTTTGGAGTTTTTAGATTTTTATTTTTTTTGGATTTTGAGATTTTGGGATGTATGAAAACTAAGAATGAGGTAAAATTATGTTTTTTTTGGGGGTATGTGAAGGATCATCATGGAAGAAATGGGCCCTTAAGTGGCAAAAAATTTAGAAAAATCAGAGTTAGACAACTTGACATAAAAATTTGAATAAGTTATCTATATTATTTCAAAAATATGTAAGAATAGAATCTGTAGCAAATTAAATTTAGTTTCTAAACTACTAAGTTTGTATAAAAAAAATCTATTTGGTGAAAATTTGAAATTTTAATGTAGTGGTACTTTAATTTTGAGGAAAAAATAAGAAGTAGGTGTCTGTCTGACCACCCTAACCACTATAAAATGATAATATTTTTTTATAATATTTTAGATATATGTAGAGTACTCATGCCCCGATGTGATGCATATTTTTTGTATTTTTTCCAAGTAAATAATTAATTATGATTTTTTTATTACAACTTTTTAAAACAATATAAAAACTCATATGTTCTGACCACCTTAACTTGGTCAAAACTTCATGAAATTGAATTTTATTTTTTAATCCTATAGTATGCGAAGCATAGAATGTTACATGTTTTGGATTCAAAAAATGTGATACTATTTGAAAGCTATAGATTTTTTTCAATCAGCCTATCAATCAGGACTTTAGTCGTAATTTTAATAGAAAATCAATAATAATTACTTATTCAATTCAAAATAAAGCATAATTTATATCAGTGGAAAGCTATGAATATTCTTTAAAACCCTTTTTGTTTCATCAATTTTGGGTAAAAAAATAGTCGTCAACCACATACCCATCATATTGCCACTTTTTGGCCCATCATGATCTTGCACATACCCTTGGGTTTTTTTGGATATATGGATGCAAAATGAAAATGACTCTAAACTATGTTTTTGGGATTTTTTGGATATTTTACTTTGGAATTTGAAAAGGGATACTAGAAAAACAATGATGGACAAGGTAATAAATTAGAACATCAAGGTTTAAGAAGGACAAAAAATATGATGATTGGATAAAAGTGAACCCAAACTAGAATTTTGAGTTTAAGGTTCAACTTGTGGATAAAAATGATAAAAGATTACTATGTCAAGACACTCAAATTTATGACTTTGATTTTATTAATGGTCTGATAAGTTTCCTAATTTCAAGATTCAAATGTGACTACATGTATGACCTAAGATGACAAACACTAAGCTAGGAGATACAAGCTAAGATATGAAAATGGTAAATATGCTGAAATAAAAGGATAAACTAAGAATTTTTTTTGGTCTGTATACATCATGTCACTATATGTATTGGGATTGTAAACATTTTTTTTGGCTGCGGAATCGGCAGCACGACCCCCATAAAGGCGTGCACCCGTAAACTTTTTAACGCGGACGCATGCTGGTGCACATCTCCCGGTACCACGGGTGGGGAGACTAGACCTCGTGACCAACCTCCCGCAACAGGAAAGATTTAGCCAACCAGCTAGGGCCCCAACCCTTATTGGGGACTGTAAACTAGATCCTCTAGAATTGACTCAATTTTTTTATCTAATAGATTGAGTGCCATAAGGCATAGATGCGATGTTATGGTTTTCTACAGATGTGGCTCAAAACCTAACCAATATGGCTCAAAACCTAACAAATGTAGATCAAAACCTAATAGATGAGTCCAAAACCTAACAATGTGATGTAGGATTGTACAATTGTGGTGCATAGACAAATGTGGCATAGTTTAGGACAAATGTGTGTTTTTGGCTCTTCTTACATCTTACAAAACAAATGTGATGCAATGTTTGACATATGTATTTTAGTTTTTTATAGATGAATTCCAATGCCAAATAGATACAATGGACTAGATTTTGACCTGAATTCAATGATTTCTAAGTGATTTTTTAATTTTGGATAGTTTCTATGTCTTGTTAGAAAACACAACAAACACTCAAAAGACAGATTTATCTGTTGACTCTTTTGACTCTTGGGTGATCTAGGTCTAAGACACACAAGCCCAATGGTTCCACTAGTATCACACAAGATAAGACACTATAAAGACAAGAAAAACCTAATTATTTAGGTAGGTTCACTCCTCTAGATTGGCGCACCTCACAGTAAAGTGATAAAACCTTAGAAAGATTAGATAATTGAACAATTAAAAAAAAATCCAATACCTTTCTATACGAGAGCAGATAGATAGATGCCTAGTGATACAATCTCAATGGCACATGCACACCTTCTTTATCTCTTTGAGAGGATATTACTAGCAACCAAAAAAGATTCTATCTCAACTCAAGAGAAGACATGGTGAGTAAATTCACACATTGATCCTATTGTGTTGCACTATACTAGGCTCGTGATTGAAAGGAGTTTAGGCTTCTAAAACCATTGGTTCATAGTGGAAGAACTCATGTGAACACCATGAAAAACACAAATGAGAGATCAAAACCTTGAAGCTTGTGTTTGGAATCACCCAAGACCACGAAGGAATGCCTAGTATGACAAGAGTGTTTAAGCTCAAATTCATTTTCCCCATATATATAGCCCAATAAAGAAATGTGCTTGAGGTTGAACCCTATGGTGAACTCCTAGATAGGCCTTGTACTAAAATATGAAAGGGGAAGACTTAAGTGTTGCTTTTTCTCATCACCCTAGAATTACACATAGTGTAAGGGGAGAGGATACGTAGAAAGCACACCTTTGATGAAAAGACTAACTCACATGCATGCAAGTTCATAAGATACAATAGGTCCATTTGTTCATTTTAAGCACCAATTCCAAATGTTCCTAAATTAAAAATCACAAACACACAATGGAAGCTATAGGAAATTGGATTAGTAGTTTAATTTCAAGTATTCTTTGAATGGTCACCACACAGCTAGAAACCAAACATCAATAACCAAAAATCTCTACCATACTAAAAGTAGAAAGAAAAAAATAGAAATTAAAACTCTAAGCCCCATTTTTCACTTACTAGTTAGATATGGTGCAAAATCCAACAATTATGTAGCACAAATACAGTGCACTAGGATGATCATGGTGAAGAATAAGATAGATGTGATGCATAAGATCATACCCTGCAAACACAAAATTTGATAAACTACGCAAAATATAATAACCCAAATAAGATAAATTCATTGTTAGGATGTAAAAAAAAAACCAAAACCATGTAGGATGATCAGAAATAGCAACCAATAGCAAAATTAAAAAATCCAAAATCATAGTTAGATGTAGTACAAAAGATAATGAATGCCATGCTAAGAACCTAGCATGTGTTGCAGGATAGATGTGGTGCATCAATACACAAATGCAACTCTAGATCAAATAAGTGCATTGTTGTTTATAATGATTGTGACATTTCTCTTGATGATTGTGGTGTTCTATAGAATGATTTTGGTGGACCTCCTGAAACTAAAAATTTCTCAAAATTCACATAAATTTTAGTCAGTTTATGTTAGGTTCACCAGTTGTCAATTAGGAAAATTAGGAGAAATACATGAACCATGGACAACAACCGCAAAATTTTCTAAATTCAATCCCCAAAGTGAACCTAATCTAACAATGAAGCACAAGATGCCAATAGAAATTGGAAGAATAAAGCAATATTACCTCAATTCCGATGCCAAAGTTTATTCTCCTTCATTGCTCTTCTCAATTTTGCTTGTTTTATTGGAGTGAATATAAAGTCTTGTACCTAGTAATTTATCTCACTAGGGACTTAGGGGATTTATTCACATGTTAAGTTTACTTAGGATATAATATTCTTTCTAGAAGCCTTAGTTGGATTTTTTAGAACTTATTATCTAGCTTTATGCATCATTTCCTAGGTAGTTAGTAGTCTCATGTCATAAGATTAAGACAGATGTCACAATCATGTTTAATCCTATTCATCAACCTTTCCTATATGAGGAAGGTCATTGTACACATATGTATCATACTTCATAGCTTATATTATTGCATACCCTCTTGTAGAATGTTTTTATTATTTTTGCAGGTGGTCTTGGGTGTTGAGATAATCTTAAGCTCTTTCATGGTATTAGAGTATTCTATACCATAGATCTTACAATTTTCTCTCAGATATGAAGTGTGCAAAATCCACAATAATCTCAATGTAGAATGTAAGATACTAAAATCTCAAAGAATGTGGTTGAATTCAAATGAGGTTGTGAAAGGTAGAAAATTTTTGCTCTATGTTTGGGGGATAGAACAACCAATTTTCTACATGTTTCATTCAAGGAAACCCTAGAGATCTCAATCCAAGGATAGAATAAGCGAAAGAGATTTGCAATAAGGTATCTAAGGGTGTGATTAAAGACTAAAAGGGGGTTCACCACCAAGCTAGAGCTTAGAAAGACTAGTAATCTGCAAGACTTAATGATAAAACCTAATGATAGGTAAAACTTAAATAAATGACCTAGAAAGGGGGTGTGTGCAAGAAGTGGAGTCCACTTTTTGGCCAAAAAGTGAAAGTGTTTTCCACAATTTTCAGAATTTGTCACAATTGACCTTAAAATTTGAAGCACTTAGAGATGGAATATTAAAAAAATTCACCAATCATAAAATGTAGTACTCGAAGTCTAGTTTCCAAATATGTAATTTATTTCAATAGCTAGATGATAAAATTGAATTTTCAATAGGCATTTCTAAAAATCACTATTTAAAAGTCACTTTTTTTTACCATACCATGCACATGTACGTCATCCATATTTTGACTTGAATAATCATATTTTTCTAAATCCTTTTGGTAAAAGATTCATAACTCATTGAAGCACGTTTTTTATATTTTTTTCTAATTTTTTATTGAATATTTTTTTCGTTAAATTTTTACTAGCCATATTTGTTGTTTTAAAAAATCGTGTACGTCACACATAAGATGACCTAAATTATCATTTTTTGATTTGTTTTTCAAATAGAAAAGAATTGTCTGAAGTACATTTTGGTGCAATTGGTTTTACAAAATAATATTTTTTAATAAAAAGTTATTAAAATACTAAAAAACCCCTAATAATTCAAGTTTATGGACTGGTTCATTAGAAATTAATTGAAAAATGGAAAAAATTATCAAATTGTAAAAAAAATGTATATTTGGAATCTGCGTGCTATCTCATCTATAATGGGTTTTAATTTTTTTGAAAAATTCTGCAAAATGGGTCTTTAGACATATGTCAAAAGTCACTATTTTCCTATGACATTGACATGACCTTCAAGTTGTAGGTTAAACCAAGTCCAAAGCTTAGGTTCGGGTCCCCAAGCCATTTCCCAAATCGAAAAACAAGCCAAAAACCTAAAAAAAAAATCATATTTTAAAAAAAGGGATCCCTTTTCATGAAAAAACAATTTTTTTTTATGAGTTCTCCAAAAAGAAAGCGATCCCATTTTGAAAAGTTTCTAAAAATAGAACTTTTTCAAAAAATGAAAGTTTCCAAAATAGAAAATTTTCAAAATGGGATCTCATTTTGAAAAATTGGATCTTGATTTTAAAAAAATAGGATCCCATTTAGAATTTAGGCTCGGGATCCTATTTATTAGAAAGCAAGATCCCATTTTTTTCAAGTCGATTTCATTTTTTTCTAAGGAAAAAAATTCCATGTTTCGTGGACTCATCTTCTTGCTTTCACCAAGGGAGTTCAAATCATTTGAAAAGTACATAGGTGCACCTAGAAACTTGAACGTGCTTGAAATAAGGTCTGAAATGTTGAAAGTGTAGAATTTAATGCTCACTAGGACTCGTACGCTAGGCTAGGTAATTTAGTTCCAGATCAAGGTTTCTAGGTAGAAACGAGAATCTAGTAATGATAAATCTAAATCCTCCAATATCCAAGAAAAGTGGTATACGAGGACTCATACGCCACAAGTGGTGTATCAATATCATTCTACTTTTTCAAAAAGTTAAGATCCAAATTTGTCCCCTATCTTTGCTCTTTCTTCCAAACCTGGTTTCCTTGTAGAAAGACCTACAAAACAAAATATATTGTCTTTTAAATTTGGTAATGGGAGGCATGCCTCGGTCAAACACCTAGTTCGGTAATTAGACCTTGATAGAAATGATAAATCTTGAAATTAAATGAATGGAAGCCCTAATCTTAAAAATGGTCTAAAATGCAATGAAACCCTATTCTAATGTGCTAGAATAAAAATGCGTGAATGAAATATGTGATC
The DNA here is from genome assembly GCA_007258455.2 of Sequoia sempervirens. Lineage (NCBI taxonomy): Eukaryota > Viridiplantae > Streptophyta > Pinopsida > Cupressales > Cupressaceae > Sequoia > Sequoia sempervirens. Next base: position 33,349 of record VDFB02039605.1, on the reverse strand, counting down.
ACCTAGGGAGATCTCTAATCACCCAAAAATTCAAATAAGCATGTACCTTCCATTAGGAAAAAAGTAGAATGATAATTGAGGATGGAATCATTTAAGGCTTGGCTTGATGGCTAGTTGTTCTCCCCAACCTAGCATCATGATTCACCATAGGATCCTTGACAATGCTAGATCTTGAATGAAAGTTAAAGACTTGAAAAAACACTATAAGTTCCAAGGCTTCAACTTTGTTTGCTACTTTCTCTTGAATGCTCTTTGCAAGTATTTGAGTCTTATGAATGCTTAGTCTAGATAAAAATAATGATTTGAAACCTTGTTTATATAGGAACTTCACCTAATTTACTGCTTATTAGATCTCAAATGCTGACATCAACCAAACATTTAAATTTAAAACCTTAATTTCCTGCTCAAACCCTAAAAAAGGGCCACATGACTCATACACCTAATGTGGCATATGAGTCCCACCTAGGGGGACTCATACACCTAATGTGGCATATGAGTCCCACCCTAACTTTTTGGGGTGATTAAATGTCAGGTTGTTAGAAAATTGAATGCCTTTATTGATTTTTTCAAGATTTCAACTGAAATAAGCCTTGAGATCCAAAATAAAGGGTCTTAGGGGCCTATTATTGATGATTTAAAGGGTCATAAATGTAGGGGTACTAAAATAGGTCCAAATTCAGTGTGAAATTATACCATCTCTGAGAAGAGTACAATTTTCTACACTATATTTAGCCCCCACTTTAGCACCCATATGACTCTACGTACATATGTAAGCTAAAGGAATCCAAACAATAAACTTCATTTCATAAAAGGATAATCATATGGGTTTATTTGCAAGCATGGGGGAATGAAGCCCCCATTGTAGCTATCTGTAAAACCATAATGTTAGGACCCGCATCTTGTAAAACCAATTCATTAGTCGTTCTGAAAATCCTCTTATCTAACTTCTTTACGAAATCAAATTTGAGGGTAGATATATGCCCCCCTTGATTCCACTTGCTTTATAGAGGTGAAATCAAGGTAGCAGTCTAACCACATTGAATTGGATAAGTCGTATCATAGGGTATTTCCAAGTACCATACCACATGATGATAGACATTTGATAAGAATGAGAGAGGAATCACTAATCCTTGATGCAACAAACAATGTGGAAAATAAAGTTCTCCAGCCCTAGGTATGTGAGTGTAAATGAAAAAAAAAGAAAGAAAGAGAGCACTTTTAACCCTAACATGCAAATGACCTAATTTAAACATGTATAATAGTAAAAAAGTGATGTAATTGTAATCATTTTATCTTTTAACTTCTTGTAGTTTGATTTTGGTGGAGAGTGAGCAAGAATGCAAAGCATACAACCATATGCACCATACCCATCATATTTTTATCTTAAGTGTTTGGGTTTTCATGTTCTTGGCTGACATGATGATGTAGCATGTTGCAGATCCTTGAAGATTAAATTTGAATGTTTGGCGTGCTCGAGTAAATTATTTTAATTCTTAATTATGATATGGACGATGGTGTTTGATTCACATTGTAAATTTATTTGTAATTTTGGTCTGACATCATGTATATGTTTTATATTTTCATATTTTGTTTGGCCGACATAGTTGTTGATGTAAATCCATGTAGCGAATATATAAGAGCAGTTGTGTGAGTGAAATGAATTGTACTATAGTGCCAAAGGAATTTCTAGTGTGGGCATAGAGATCTAATCATTCGATTGTAGAGAAGAGTGTGAAGAAGTTTTTGCAAAGTGTGAAGGAGGTTTTTTTGCACGCTTAACTGAAACTGTAATTGGGCTTGTGTAGAAGCTATTCTTTCAGTTCATACCTTGTGGATCTAATCCAAATTATTGTAAGACAATGTGTCTTCTTTGGGCAGTGTTCCCTCTTGTAATTGAGCAGTGAGCTCTAGGCAGTGTGCCTGAATGCATGTGCATTCCCATTATTTCTCATTATACTTTTAATAGGGTATAATATTGTGGATTAACATCCACCATGGTTTTTCCCCTAATAGGGTTTCCACATAAAAAATCCTGGTGTTCTTTGTGTCTTTGATGTGTTGATTGTTTGTGCTTTAATGTTCTTTCATCAGATCTAAGATTTGGTTAAGTAAAGTTTAATAAGTTTGAAATTCAGTGAAAAATGATTCACCCCCCTTCTTAGTCGCCTGTCCTTGTTTTGCCAACAATTGGTATTAGAGCAGGTTCCTCTAAAGAAGTTTAAAAATTTGAGGTGATCCAAGATGGCATTATACAAGAATGACAGTCCTAGATTTGATGGAACTAACTACTATCTGTGGAAGAAGAAAATGGAATGTCATTTGAAGTGTATTGGAAAACCCTTCTAGAAGATCATGCATAACAGATACATCATTCCTCAGAATGGTCCCTCCACTCCTGATGAGATTAAGGAAGCTGAGATTAACATCATGGCTATTAAAGCTTTGTTGAGTGCTTTGACGGATTCAAAAATTACAAATGTGATGGATCTGAAGATAGCTCATGAGATCTAGAAGAAGCTGGAGACTTTGTATGAAGGAGATTCACTTTTGAAGGTCGCTAAGCTACAAAGTTTAAAAGTCAAATATGAAAATTTGAAGATGGGTGAAGATGAAATTATTACTTCTTTTATGCAAAGAGTGAATGAACTTGTCATGGGTATTAGATGTGCCGGTGATACCATAGATGAACATGAAATTTTAGCTAAAGTGGTCAGATAATTGCCTCTCTCTTACAAATCAAAAGCTCATGCTATTGAAGAGCTCAGAACAGTGACAAATGTGACAAGAGATATGTTGATCGGTAGGCTTGTTGCCTTTGAGTTAATTGAATTTGGTGATTCTACTTAGAAGACTGAATCTGCATTTAAGGCCACTATATCCGGGAGAAACAAGCAAAGATATGATCTGGGAGAGTGTTCCATACAGACATTCAAGTATGAGGATGAGATGAAGCGGCTTGAAGATGAAGAAAGAGAAGTCCAAGAGCTAGAAGCACTTATTGTAAAGAAATAAGGTAGAGGAAAAGGTAAGTATAAGGGAGTGTTACCTCTTAAATTTTTCTCTTGTAATAAGATTGGTCATTTTGCATCAAGGTGTCCTAATAGAGTCCCTAGACCTAGAACTGATAAGCCTAGATTTCATAAGAAATGTTATTATGCTGAAGAAGGTGTTACTGATGAATAATTTGATAAGGAGGATGGAAATGATGATGAATGGGTGTCCATTGCTATCAAGGAGAGTGGTCTGGAAACTACTGAATCTACTAAAGTTGAGAAAACTCTTGCAACTTGAATTGAAGAAAAGGATGAGTGGGTTATTGACAACCGATGCTCACGTCATATGATTGGTGATAAAAGAAAGTTTGTAAGTCTAGAGAAATATGATGGTGGGGTTGTAAGGTTTGGACATAATAATGGTGGTGTGATTCATGACAGAGGATCTATTTGTCTTGGTGGTAAACATAACATTGATGATGTACTTTATGTTGAAGGCTTGAAGCATAATCTACTGAGTGTTGGACAAATGATGGACAAAGCTCATGATCTTCAATTTAAAGATGGAAGATGCAGAATACTTGGAAGTTTCGAAAACATGATTGCAATAGGTACAAAGACTAGAGGTAATATCTTTCACTTGAGTGTTACTAATGAAAGTTTTTTTAATTGCTCAAGTAGATGAAAGCTAGTTATGGCATTGAAGGATGTATCATGTAAATTTTGATAACATTTTTAAGGTGAGTACAACTCAAGCAGTTAGAGATCTACCTAAACTAGTGAAGCATACTAATACAATATGCGAGGAATGTTAGATGGGAAAACATACTAGAGTCTCTTTTTAGAGTAAACAACATCATACTGATGGAGTACTAGATTTGGTGCATACTGATCTGTGCGGTCCCTCCAGAGTCAGAAGCTTAAATGGAGAAAGGTACTTTATGTTGCTCATTGATGATTATTATAGGATGATATGGGTTTCTTTTCTAAGAGGAAAATGTGAACCATTAGAAAATTTCAAAAGTTTCAAAGCTAGGGAAAAGAATGAAACAGGTCTGAAAATAAAATTCCTGAGGTAAAATCAAGGTGGTGAATTCACTTCTCAGGAGTTCAATACTTTCTGTGAAGAGCATGGAATCAAAAGATAGTTATCTACTTCCCGGACCCCTCAACAGAATGGAGTTGTAGAAAGAAAGAATAGAAATTTTTTGGATGCGGGTATCGAAAAATGATGATTGAAGGAAATGTGCCTCACATCTATTGGAGAGAAATTGTAAGCATTGTTGTGTATACTCTAAACTGGGTAAATGTCAATGGTATCTCTGGTAAGACCCATTTTGAATTGCGGTTTGGTTATAAGCCTACTATTGGAAGCAAGTGTTATATTAAGAGAGATGAAGACATAGGAAAATTCGATGCAAGAAGCGATGAAGGAATCATCTTAGGTTATTCTACTAAGAGCAAGGCCTATCGGTGCTATAACAAAAGATTGAGAAAGATGGTTGAGACTGCAAATGTTAGAGTTGATGAGGAATTTTCTAGATCATCCAGATACAACGGATATAACTCAGATGATGAGAAAGATAATACAAATCAAGGGAACAATGCTTCGACATAGATTCAATTCCAAACTATTTTGGTAAATCAAGAAAGTCAAGGAGAGACAAGTGAAAGTGCAAAAGAAAGAACAAAAGAACCATAAGTGTGAGAGAATCTTGAAGTTCCAAGGTATGTAAGGTTAAATCATTCTAAAAATCAAATTATAGGAGATAAGAATAAATGTGTGCAGACAAGAAGGGTTGCAGAAGAGTATTGTTTGATTTCCAAAATTAAGCCTAGCAATGTAAATGAAGCTTGTAATGATGAATACTGGATGGAAGCTATGAAATAAGAATTGATACAGATAGAAAAGAATGATACATAGCTTCTTGTTCCTAGACCTAAAGAAAAAATGTGATTGGTAATAAATGGGTCTTTCAGAATAAGTTGAATGAACAAGGTGAAGTAGTCTATAATAAAGCAAGATTGGTATGTAAAGGGTATTCCCAAATGGAAGGTATATATTTTGAAGAAACCTTAGCCCCTATTGCCAAAATTGAAGCTGTTAGATTATTTCTTGCTTATGCTGCATATAAGAACTATAAAGTTTATCAGATGGATGTAAAGTCATCCATTCTGAATGGTGAGTTAGATGAAGAGGTATATGTTGAACAACCAGATGGATTTCAACTGACAGACAAGGACAACATGGTTTGCAGATTGAAGAAATTTCTATATGGACTCAAGCAAGCACCTAGAGCTTGGTATGCTAGACTTGATAACTACCTACTAAAGCTTGGATTCAATAAAGGTACTACTAACAACAACTTGTATTTCAAGTTAGATCATGATAAAGAGTTAATAATTGAAGTATTTGTTGATGACATTATTTTTGGAGGAAATGATGATCTATGTATGAAATTTTTTGATGAAATGAAAAGTGAATTTGAGATGAGAATGATTGGTGAGATGAAGTTCTTAGGATTGCAAGTCACTCAGTTAGACAAAGGGATTTTCATATCACAGTCCAAATATGTGAGAGAGTGAGAGAGTTGCTAAAGAAGTTTGGCATGGAGGAATCAAAGCCTGTTGGTACACCAATGCTAGCCAGATGTAAGCTAACAAAGAATGGTGATTATCCCAAGGAAAATCAAACAAGATACAGGTCAATGATTGGTGGAATGTGAGCTTCTTAACTCATACTAGACTAGACATTATGAATGTTGTGTGTATGGTTGCTAGATATCAAGCTGATCTGAAAGAATATCATGTGAGAGAATCTTCAAATATCTGAAAGGAACAATTGATTTTGGGATTTGGTATCCTAAGGATGATTATCTTACCCTGTGTGCCTATACTAATGCAGATTGGGTAGGTAATTTAGATGAAAGGAAAAGCATTAGTGGTGGTTCCTTCTTCCTAGGGAAGAAGTTGGTGTCCTGGTTGAGTAAAAACTAGAACTCTATTTCACTATCCACTGTTGAGGTAGAGTACATTACTGCTGCAAATAATTGTACTCGGGTGATATGGATGAAACAGATGCTAAAAGACATCAGAGTAGTATATGATGAGCCTATTTCCATATACTGAGACAACTCAAGTGCAATAAACATATCAAAGAATATGGTGCTACACTCTAAGACCAAGCTTATTTCAGTCAAGTTTCACTTCTTGAGGGAGAAAGTGAGTGAGAAAGAAGTCAAACTGGAGTATGTGCCTACAAAAGAATAGATTACAGAGATTTTCACAAATCCATTGCCAAAAGATACTTTTGAGTATCTCAGAGGGATGCTAGGGGTGGTTATCCCCCCTAATAAGAATTAAAAGATGCATTTACATGCATCAATATGTGTGTATCATAGCTATATCTTGATCTAGATTGATGTTTCCATGGATGCTACTCAGGGGGAGTAGTCAGATGTGCAGATATGTGGTTCACAGTTTGTAGGAGAAGTGTGTGGAAATATAATACTTATCTTTGCCATTGATGTCAAAGGGGGAGAAGTGCATCTGAAAAATATAATTGTGGAGAAAAGTGAGTCAGAATCTAAGGGGGAGTTAGTGTTGATAAAGAGTTGGGTTGATGGTGTTTTTCACATCATGTGTTTCCATCAATGCAAAAGGGGGAGATTGTTGGATGTTGTGGTTGTGTTGCTGATATATGTGGTTGTCATTGATGTCAACACTATTAGAATTGAGGTGTTTGGAAGCTACATATGTCGAGGATATTGAGAAAATTGTTATAGGAAGAGTTGCAGGAAGTGCATGTGAAAAATAGAATTGTGGAGAAAAGTGAGTCAGAATCTAAGGGGGAGTTAGTGCTAATAAAGAGTTGGGTTGATGGTGTTTTTCACATCATGTGTTTCCATCAATGCAAAAGGGGAGATTGTTGGATGTTGTGGTTGTGTTGCTGATATATGTGGTTGTCATTGATGTCAACACTATTAGAATTGAGGTGTTTGGAAGCTACATATGTCGAGGATATTGAGAAAATTGTTATAGGAAGAGTTGCAGGTTGCCAGTGGAATAGTGAAGGCCATGAAGGTTAATTTTTCAGTACGTGATTATCAAGTGTTGCAGTCTAAATGGGTTAATGTTGAGTGTATCTAGTCTATCCACTGAAAGTTTCAGAGGTCCTTAAGAAGATTTGATTGTGTTGTGAACATATGTGTTTTGACAGTCTTTCTACGGCTTCAGTTAGTGTTCCTGATTGAAGTTCAAGTGATTTCAGTAAGTCCAGTTGCTATGGATATTTCTCTAACATTTCTCAATGCTTGTGGATGCTTTTAGATTGTGGTCTATCTTTGTTGCATGTCCATGATAATCGCGGTGTTTGTGGTTGGTGATTTTTCTCTTAAGTGTTTAGGTTTTCATGTTCTTGGCTCACACGATGGTTTAACATGTTGCAAATCCTTGAAGATTAAATTTGAATGTTTGGTGCACTTGAGGAAATTATTTTAAGGCTTAATTATGATATGGCCGATGGTGTTTGATTCACATTGTAAATTTATTTGTAATTTTGGGCCGATATCATGTATATGTTTTATATTTTCATATTTTGTCTGGTCAACATAGTTGTTGATGTAAATCCATGTAGTAGATATATAAGAGTAGTTGTGTGAGTGAAATGAAGTGTTCTAGAGTGCCAAAGGAATTTTTGGTGTGCGCATAGAGATCTAATCATTCAATTGTATAGAAAAGTGTGAAAAAGTTTGTGTGAAGTGTGAAGGAGGTTTTATGTGCTTAAGATAAACTATAATCAGGATTGTGTAGAAGTTATTCTTTTAGTTCATACCCTGCGGATCTAATCTGAATTGTTGTAAGAAAGTGTGTCTTCTTTGGGCAGTGATCCATCTTGTAATTGAGTAGTGAGCTCTAGGCAGTGTGCCTGAATTCATGTGTATTCCCATTATTTCTCATTATAATTTTAACAGGGTATAATATTGTGGACTAACATCCACCGTGGTTTTTCCCCTAATAGGGTTTCCACGTAAAAAATCTTGGTGTTCTCTGTGTCTCTGATGTGTTGATTTATTGTGCTTTAATATCCTTTCATCAAATTTGATATTTGGTTAAGTAAAGTTTAATAAGTTTGAAATTATGTGACAATTGATTCACCCCCCTCTCAATTGTATGTCCTTGTTTTTCCAACAGAGGTAATCTGTAGCATCTTGTGAGTGAATTCTTCTATATATTAACTTTATTTTTACGTATTTATTTTATTTTTTTACACATTTCTAGATAGATTTAGAACCCTAGAATAAAAAGTCGCAAAGTGTCCCCTTTTTCACAAAGTGCCCTCTTTTTTTTGCAAAGTGTCCCGCTTTTTTGCAAAGTGTCTTGTTTCTTCGTTAATTGTCTCAAATAGGGAATAAAGTGTCTAGGACCCTTACAAAATCACCCTAGAGAAACTTTAGCACACTTTTTGATTGTTGATCTATAGATTTAAGATATTTATAATATTTATAGGTGATATTTTTGCTTTTTTGTTAGATTCCTCTATGATGATGATAGCATTTCGGCAACGGACTATTTTGTCACTTATGAGACCTTGTCCTGACACTATTAGAGGTGAATAACTAGATTTTATAGGCCACATGTATATATTGGGTGTACCTCATTCCTCCCATGAGGTTCCATGATGCCATGCTAATGGCACTAGTAGAGAGATGGGATGTAGACACCTGCACATTTTGTCTACCTATAGGCAATACAACGATCACTTTGGAGGATGTTCATCACATCCTTCAAGTTCCCATTCAAGGTGAGAGAATCTATTTGATAAAGGATCATTCATATGGGTAGATGAGAGAAAACATAGGGTACTTCGTTGGAGGACCAGTTTGAGAGGAGATCGTCAGGCCACACATTGAGCTACAATGGTTGCTCTATGCATGATCACCACTTTTGAGATAGATTATGATTTTCACCGTAGCACTAGTACTAGTCCTAGATGGTTGGGGAGTACACTTGGACATAGGCCTAGTTCACATGATATGGGAGATGGAGTGCCACAAGACCATTTATGCATGTGTTCGTAGCATACTTGCACATCTATACTATGATCTTGGATAGTTTACATATCATGAGGTTGACAACATGGTGCATTGTATGCTTTATAAGGTTTGGTGCCTAGAGCATGTCACATGCACTAGGTTGACATGATTTCCATCTATATGCATCCTGGTATATCCACATTCATTCAGTTATCCACTAAGGAAAGCGTGGTAGTATGGAGATCTGCTATTCTAGAGAGTCCAATTTGACCACTGGATCAGGAGAAGATCCTATGGAGATCTTACTAGATGATACCATAGTGGCTAGATGAGGCTAGGAAATTGAGGAGGATATAGAGGGATAGGTTTCTATTAGGGAGGCATGATTACATAGTAAGACCATTCAACTACGATCATTTCATGAGATAGTTCAGGCAGATACATGTACCACTAGTAGCATGACCTTTTTACAAGTTATTAGTGTGGAACGCTCGAAGACCACTAGATATGAGACAACTGACAGTGGATGATGTTAGATCTAGTGATTTAGACAATGATCTTGATACTCCCCCAGTCTTTAGTTCGCTAATGATGTTGGTTCTATAGATGCATATGAGGATTAGTGGGACACAACATGACCAACTTTGGTATTTCCTATGGATCATCCTATAGGCTTTGTGAGGCCAATTATAGATTAGAGAGATGTGGAGGAGGAGGAAGGTGAGGATACAGGGATTAGGGTAGCAAACTTGTTTATAGATGAGGTAGAGGAGGACTACGATGAGGAGGTAGACTCAGACTATGAGGGGGAGGAGGAGGATGAGGAGGGTGAGGAGGAGGACGAGGAACGACTGATGAGTGAGGGTGATGATACAATGGATGAGGTTCTAGTTGCCCATGAGTGGGGATATTCACCTCCCACCTGTGTTACTAGATCATAGTCAACAGCTACAATGCACACTAGCACTTACGAGCATGGAGAGGCCAACACATCCTCTATTCCTCCTGTGCAGGATGAGGTTGTTTTTACATAGCCAATTGGAGACCTAGGTGATGACATATTATTTATGATTATGCTTATGCTTTCATGATTATGCTTATGTTCATGCTTTTGATTTATATATATATATATATATATGTCATGATGTATATTTAAAATTGGCTTTATGATTTGTATCTTGTAGGGTTTTTGAGAGAGATGCATGATCTTTACCGACAGGTAGCCATAGAGATAGTACCTCCTTCAGTCTTAGATCAACCTATCGGCTTAGACTACGTTCCCCCACCTATCATGGAGTAGCACCCAGAGCTATTTGATCCATATGTTAGATTAAGAGCATCATACGAGGACACTACTAGGTGAGTTGATCGAGCCGAGACTGCATATGAGGAGCTTCAATCGTCTTGAGATCTAATGGAGGTCAAGAGAATTTATGTAGATATTTCTAGGCTACAGGTAGATAGAGATTGCATAGAGTGAGAGTTCATAGTGGTCGTCCCACAGGAGATCATGACTGTTGGATGAGAAAGGGCCTATAGTATTTACTAGATTCTCTTATTAGTTCATGATCACATACCAAGTCGTCTCTTGATGGGCATGATCACCAGGTCCCGAGGGATCCAATAGCCATGGGCCACACTAGCATTATTTATTTTATGACATGAAACTATATGATATATATATATATATATATATATATATATATATATATATGATATTTTATGCTTGATTGTATATGCTTATGTGTTTGAGTTAGATTACAATGTGATTTATCAAATAATCTTTGTAAGACTATTTAATAAATTTCTCCATGATCTAACATGTTTTATGTGATCTAATTAAAACTATCCTAGTTTCTTTTAGATGCAACATTATGATTAAGTGTATGTTATGTTAAATTAAATGCACCTATGATCTAATTAAAGAACATTTTAAAATGCATATAAGGATCTAATATAACACAACATATAAGATGAACTTGAATAGTATGAAAACCTAATTTAACCATCTAAAATTAATTTAAATAATTACTTCAATAGTCAAGAAACATAAATTATTATTTGTCAAGAATGGAGCAATGTGAGAGAATATAAAATTTCATCTACTAACTTTAACACCACCGCTTTATCATTCACACTATTCAAGAAGATTAGACATAGTACCGGTGTAGATGCACGACATTTAAAATAGGTTCTTTAGGAGGTGTTCCATCCAGATCTGTTAACGTGTATGCTCCAAACCAATAACTATCATCAATTATGTAAGGTCCTAACCAATTAGGGCTGAATTTTTCTTTCTTAGTCAGGGCGGCATTGATGTTACATTGATTTTCAAATAACACCAAGTCACCTTTAGTTAATACATGAGGGACGATGTGATCATTGTAACTATGTTTCAATTTTCTGGAATAAGCTTGGAGATGCTCAAGAGCATTAATGCATTGTTCATCAAGCATTTCAAACTGATGCAATCATTGTTCTTTATAAGCATTGTCATCAATAAGTCCTTGAAGAGTGATACTTAATGAAGGAATCTCTAAGTCCAAGGTCATTATTTCCTTGGTACCATGGACAAGCTTATAAGGAGTATTCCTAGTTGATTTTCTTATACTAGTAGGATAAGCCCATAATGCGTATGTCAATTGTGTGTGACAATCCTTATTATGTTTGCTTACTGTTTTCCTTAATATTTGCTTAAGGGTTCTATTAGTTGATTCAACTTGACCATTAAATTGTGGGTAGTAGGGTGTTGAGAAATGATGTTGAATGTTAAATGTTTCTAAGAACTTCTTCATGTCATTATTCTTAAATGGTGTCCCATTGTCTGCAACTAATGCAGAAGGAAGTCCAAAGTGAGCAATAATGTGTTCCAATATGAAATGACATATTACATCGACTGTTGTTGAATGAAGGGAAATGAATTCTACCCATTTTTTGAAATAATATATTGCGGTAATTATAAAGGAATGTCTGACAAAAGAAGGGGGTGAAATCTTTCCAATAAGATCTAGGCCCCATACTGAGAACATTTGGCCAAATAGGAGCTTGTGCATGAAGTTCAAAAGTGGGACCATGAATCAAGTTGTTGTGTTCTTGACATTTGTGACATTTCTTAATGTATTCAAAGCAATATTTTTACATATGTCTTCAATAGTATCCTATGCAAATGAGCTTTTGAACTAATGATCTTCCTCCAAAATGGACTCCACAAGCACTTGCATGAGCATCGTCAAGTGTTATGGGCATTTTGGATTGTTTAAGGCATCTAAGTAAAATACCATCAAAGGACCTTCGATATAGCACATTAGCAAGGATTATATATCTAGATGTGAGTTTGGAAAGGCGGTCTCAAGTATTCTTAGTTGTTGGCTCATGATAGGTACCTTCTTTTAAATAATTAAATATCGATGTATACCATTCACTAGAGCTTTCTATAGTTGTTGATAATACTTCTTCAACTTTATATTCTATTGATGGTTTTATAATTGTATGCACAATGAATATTGAATTTTTTGAAGGATCTTGAGGAGATAACAAAGTAGCTATGCTTGCCATTGCATTCACATGTCGATTATCTTTTTGTGGGATGTTATCAATGGTATACGAATCAAAGTTGTTTAACAAATTCATCTTGAGATCCCTATATTTTGATAATTTGTCATGCTTTTCTTGATACGTTTCATTTATTTTCTTAATGAATAATTATGAATTATCATTGAATATTTTAATGTCTAGAGCTCCCAGAGTTAAAGCAACACATAATCTAGCAATTAACGTTTCATACTCTATTGTGTTGTTTGTGCATAGGAAGTTTAAGCGATAAGACAAGGGAATAGGTTTTCCTTTAGGCGAGACTATTATAACCCTTGTGTCAGAGCCTATTTTTCTCTTAGAGCCATCAAAATATAATTCCCATGTTTCTTCATCTTTCTGAATAGTCATCACATTCTCATCAAGGAATGAATCATTATTAGGTAACGCTAGGGGAGAAGGGGCATCAACTAATTGGTGGGTCAAGGGTTGTCCTTTAATTTATTTTTGTGAGACAAACTTAAGGTAAAACTTAGTTAACAACATAACCCATTTAGCTAAGCATCATGATAAAATTTTTTTAGCGAAAATATGTTTTAAAGGATCGAACTTTGTCATCACATGTATTTTAACATTCAATAAGTAATGTCTCAATTTAATAGTAGAGAATACAAGAGCCAAATTTTTTTTCTATCATTGTGTATTGTGTTTCATAATCAATCAAAGTTCGGCTGATTTAATAAACAATATTTTCTTTACCATTTTTGTCTTGTTGAGCCAACAATGCTTTAAGAGCATGGGCTGATGTTGTTGCGTAAAGGATGAATGGTTTTTCTTGTATAGTGGGTTGTAAAAAAGGTGGAGTAGCAATATAATCTTTCAAACTCTCAAAAGCTTGTTTACAATCCTTGTTCCGATTAAACTAAACCTCTTTCTTAAGAAGATGGGTAAAAGGTAATGTTTGGTATACTAGGAATGCTACAAAACAATAGATGGCCTAAATTCTTCCTTGTAAAGTGTGTAATTGTAAAATGTTTTGAGGAGGTGGCATGTTAAATATAGCATCAATTTTCTTCATGTCCACCTCAATGCCTCTATGAGATACTATAAAACCTAAAAATTTTCCACTATCTATGCTAAAGACACACTTTTTCAGATTTAATCTCATGTTATATTTTTGCATTCGCTCAAATATTTTTTGAAGCATATTCACATTGTCTTGTCGATTTAAAGATTTTGCGGGAATGTAATCAACATAATCTTCCAAAATATTATGTATGTAATCATGAAATATCAATGTCATAGCTCATTGATATGTTGCACTTGCATTCAATACAAAAGGCATGACTACCCAACAAAATGTTCCCCAAGCTGTAGTAAATGTTGTTTTGTATTGATCTTGAGGGTTAATGAAAATTTGATTATATCTAGAAAATCCATCCATGAATGACAACAAAGCATGTCCCATAGTTGATTCCACTATCATGTCAATATTACGAAGGGGAAAATCATCTTTTAAAGATGCTTTATTCAAATCATGAAATTTTGTACACATCCTAATATGATTATCAAGTTTTGCGACTGCAATAATGTTCAAGATCCAATGAGAATTATCTATAGGGCATATAAAACCAACTTCAAGCAACCTCTCAATCTCGACCTTAACCAATAAGGTTATCTTAGGATTTATCTTTTGTATATTTTGTCTTACTCGTTTAGCATTTTTGGCAAGGAGTATGTTGTATGTCACTATCTTAGGATCAATTCCCAACATGTTCGAGTAATTCCAAGCAAATTTTTTAGGAAATTCATGAAGTAAAGTTGCATGGTCTTCTTGTTCATCTTCATCAAGGAATTTTCCTATCATAATCACTTTCTCTTCATTGTTGATATCCATCGATATGTTGATTGTATCACCCAAAGGAAGTGCACTTTGTTTTAGAAATTCAAGGTTACATTCTTCATTGTATTTATCAATCTCCTTACTTTCCTTTTCTCTGTCTTATTTCTTAGCACTAATCACAACACATGTAGCCCATTCCTTTTTAGGAGTAAATGGTTTATCATAGAAATTTCTAATATTTCTTTCAAGGCTTCATCATATTCAAAATATTCCAATGAATCTTTGCAAGTTGTATCAATCAATTCAGGATGTTTGAAGGTGACTTATTTTAGGGTTACACATGATGGTGTTTATGTTTAATGAAGATATTTTAGTTGCTTGTGTTATATTAGAAGGAAATTATCCCAAACCAATTTTTCCTTCTTGTGTGTTAGGCTCTATAGGAACATGGATTCCTTGTTCTTTCCTTCCAAATTTCCTTTTCCACTATAGCCAAGTTGTTTCATAAGTTCATAACCTTTCCGACCATAGAGTTTTTCCATTTCTTACGGGTTTGGTGGTTGTTGATAACCTCTCATTAAATTTTGTTGTATATCTTGTGTCTACTTCTAGAGTAGATGAGGTATGTGCTTGTGGGTTTTCTTTGGCATTATGCGTTGACATTACCATTGGTTGCTTTTGTTTTTGGTTTCTTTTGTTGTAATTTTGTATTCTCTCATAAATGCTGGTGTGAAATCTAAGGAACCCCAATCATCATCTAATAATTTTGACACTCTTTCCATCACTTTTTTACATTTTTCCATAGGTTATATATTCAAGGTTGGAAATAATGTGTTCTGAGAATTTGTCTTTCCCTTTTCAACTTGTCAGCAACTTTCAGGCTCAGGGTCTATGTCAAATTGGTATACTTTATTGTTATAGACATATTTCATGATACGATGAAGAGTTGAAGGCATGACATGTATCTTATGAATCCAAGGTCTTCCTAAAAGAAGATTGTATGAAATATCATGAAGCATAACATGAATAGGAATTTGTAAGGTAACCTTTCCAAATGTAATAGTCAAAGTAATCACTTCAAGCAATTTCTTTCCTACATTGTAAAATCCTCGAATCAATAAGGAATTGGGTTCAATTCTTGATTTATCCACACCAAATCTATCCAAAAGGTTCACACTACACACATTAAGAGTAGATCCATTATCAATAAGGGTCCTTTTTATTCTCGTCCTATTGAATCTAGCTATTATCATGAAGGAATCAATTTTATTTCTCATTTCCAAGGGAGGTAGCTCATGTTGATTAAAAGTAATGTCTATGTTTAAAACCAAATTCATTCCTTGAATTAGAGATGCTACATCAATTTCATTTGTATTAGAGGGAATGACAACTTGTTGCAAGGCTGTTTGAAGCATAGTATGATTGTTAGGTGAATTTTGAATTAGGTCCCATAGGGATATCTTTGTAGGAGTATTATTAAGTTGTTCAAAAAGACCATACTCCTTCCCAGTATGTGAAGGAAAATGAGAAGCAGTAGGAAATATGGGATTAGGAAAAGGTAAGAATGTTGGAGTTGTTTGTCTTGGTTGTGGATTGTTTCGAGTATCATATGTGTGAGAAATGGTATTATAACTTGATTGCTTCAAAACATTATTCCTAGGTGGCTCAAGGATGGAATGGGTTTGTTTTGAGATTTTTTTGAAGGTGAGTATAGGATGAGTTGAGGTTGAATCACATTAATTTCTCTTTCTTTTGGTTTGTTATAACAAGCCTTAGTGGATGATCCTTGCGAGATGAAATCCTCAAGGGCTTCATCTAACATGTCAAAGTCATCACTACTAAAGGGCTTGATGGTTAGGTTAAGTTGGAAAAAGAGATTTGACATACTCAAATAACTATACTTTCTCCAAGTGGTTCATCAATTTTATAGGTTTTTTTGGTTTTGTTTTCTAATGAATGCCAAATGTAATGTAATCTAATTGAACTATGAACTAATCCTAGGAATGAAAAGTACAAAAATGTAATTTTTATCCACACTCGAAATGAATCTAAATTAAGCTAGATCTAATTAAATGCCTAAAATAGAAAATTAATAAAATGAAACATAAATCTAACAATAGCAATTGAAAACACAAAAATAGGGTTTTTAGTGTTGTAAAATGTAATTTCAGATCTGATACGAGACTAAATCGCCTAGAGGGACATATGAGTCCTAGTTATGGTTTTTTAGGAATTTAAATGATGATAAACATTCAACACAGAATACCCAGAAATCAGGAAAAGCCACTTGTACTGGGACTAAATCGCCCATAGGGGCGTATGAGTCCCAGATTAGGACCTTTTTGCACAAATTTCAAAAAATTCTGATTGAATGTTAAGTTCTCTAGTTTGAATGATGCCTAGACTAAATATAATTGTAGATTTTAAGTGAATTTCAATTATGCAAGAGGTAAAAATGCAACCTATACGCACTTTCACTAACGCAAGATTTTAAAACCCTGAATGTAAATTAACTAATGCAAAACCTAATGTAAAGTTAATGCAAGCTACATCTAGGGCTATGATGCACTCCAAATTAGAAATAAAGGTGTTCTAAAGGCTAGGTTCACCAAAATAAAAAGTAGAAAATTTTTGTTCTATGTTTGGGGGATAGAACAACCAATTTTCTACACATTTCATTCAAGGAAACCCTAGAGATCTCAATCCAAGGATAGAATGAGGGAAAGATATTTGCAATAAGGTATCCTAAGGTGTGATTAAAAACTAAGAGGGGGTTCACCACCATGCTAGGGCTTGAAAAGAATAGTAATATGCAATACTTAATGATAAAACTTAATGATATGTAAAACTTAAATAAATGACCTAGAAAGGAGTTCAAATCAAAATAGTAAATTGAGAAAGTATAGAGGTGCGCCTGGAAACTTGAA
The DNA here is from genome assembly GCA_007258455.2 of Sequoia sempervirens. Lineage (NCBI taxonomy): Eukaryota > Viridiplantae > Streptophyta > Pinopsida > Cupressales > Cupressaceae > Sequoia > Sequoia sempervirens. The sequence continues at coordinate 16,020 of VDFB02039605.1, read as the reverse complement.
TGTGCTTAGAAAAAAGTGAAAAATGCTAAAAATGTTGACTTTAATCCTCACTAGGACTCATACGCCAGGCTAGGCAATTTAGTCCCAGATCAGGTTTTCTGGTAATGACAAGTTTGAATCCTCTGAAATTCAAGAAAACTGGTATACTAGGACTCATACGCCACAAGTGGCATATCAATCCCATTTTTCTTTTTAGAAAGTTAAGATCTGAATCTATCCTTCTATCTTTGCTCTTTCTTCCAAACCTAGTTTCCAAATCTAAACTTGTAAAAATACCTACAAAATAAAATATTGTCTTAATTTTCTTATGAGGGGTTTTCCTTAGTCAAACCCCAACTTCAGTAATTAAACCTTGATATAAATGATAAATCTTTAAAGTAAATGTGAATGGAAGCCCTAATCTTAATTGCGTATAAAATTAGGAGATCTAAAATGCAATGAAACCCTATTATAATGTGCTAGAATAAGATGCAAATGAAATATAGAGATGATGAATCACTTATGGGGATCTCTAATCACCTTAATAAGTCACAATAATGGATGTACCTTCTTTTAGGAAGAAAGTATAATGATAATGGAGGATGGAATCACTTAGGAAACAAGTCATAAGGCTTGGCTTGATGGTTAGTTGCATCTCCCCAGTGTAGAATTCATCATGATTCACCATAGGCAACCATCATCATCCTTGACAATGTTAGATCTTGAATGAAAGTGAGCTTGAAGACCTACAAAAACACTATAATGTTGTTCCAAGGCTTCAACTTTGTTTGCTACTTGCTCTTGAATGCTCTTGTAAAAGTATGTTTGAGTTCATGTGAATACTTAAAACTTGAATTGATCTTCTAGATGAAAATAATTCAATTTGAAACCTTGTTTATATAGGAACTTCACCTAATTTACCATTTATTAGATCTCAAATGTTGACATCAACCAAAAAATTGAATTAAAAACCTTAATTTCCCACTGAAACTCTAAAAAGGCCACACAAGACCCATATGCCACTTGTGGCATATGGGTCCCAACTAGGGGGGCTCATACACCCAAGGTGGTGTATGAATCCGACCCTAATTTTTGGGGTGAGTAAATGTTGGGTTGTTAGAAAATTGAATTCCTTTGTTGATTTTGAGAGGATTTCAACTGAAATAAGCCTTGAGATCTGAAATAAAAGGTCTTAGGGGGCTATTATTGATTATTTAAAGGGTCATAAATGCAAGGGTACTAACATAGGTCCAAATTAAGTGTGAAATTGTACCATCTTCAAGAAGAGCATACAATTTTCTGCACTACAGGGTGATAGCTTGATTTTATAGAAATTGATATTGAATGGCTGGTGAAGATTAAGAGATGGTGAAATATGATCAATGGTGGAGATTTATTGAGATGAAGAGGTGTACAAGTTAACTCAATTGCATGGTAAGTTAATTGAACTAAATATGGAGTTAAGTATTGCATGAAAGATGAACTAGAAGAAAGTGTGAGTTACCTTTTTGCATGAAAAGAGAAGTGGAAGAAGGTGTTAGTTCACTTATTTGCATGAGGGAATAATAATCAATTATCATTTCATCTACAAGTGAGGCTAAATAAATAAAATAAGGAATTTTATGTATTTAGAGAATGGATAAAGATAGATATATTGAATAATTAAAATAATTACTTAATTTAGAAGATGGTGCATGAATAATTAAGTAATTATTTAATTATAGATGAAAAATGATGATGAATAATTAAATAAATAATTATTTATTTGATTAAATTAGAAGAATAAAGAATAATTAGTGATGCAATTAAATAAATGAAATTTATTTAATTCATAAAAAGAAGAAAAAAATTAATAGTGAATTAACTAAACAATATAATATTATTTAATTAATAGAAGAATGTGAAATAAAAGAATAATTAAATAATTAAAAATTATCTAATTATGAGAAAAAGATGTAGATTAATGAAAAAATGGTGTTCGCAAGTTTGGGACATTTTTCAATTTCTACAATACTTAGACAAGTAGAAAGGAACAAACCTTCTCTCAAGGTGTGATCTCAAGTTTAAGCAAGGTCCCACACTTGAGAGATCATTCTCATTGTACATTTAAAATTTTGGTTCAATAAGGGTACATTTTAGGTGACAATTTTTTGGCACACTTGGTGAGACCATTTTAATGAGCCTTGCATTATTCTACTAAGAGGATTGGTGCTATTTTTAGAATTTTTAGTCATTGCACACATTTTACATGCACTTGATGACTCTAAAGTCTCTTGGTTTTAGGATCAAGTTGATAATTCATTCCAAAGATACAAACAAGATCATCCTATGAAGGTAAGTGTTCTAGTTCTTAGAGTTACCTTTATCTTCATCTAGAAATAAAAATTGTAATTGGCATCCCACACCATTCTCAAGAGAATATCCAAGAGTGCAATCTATAGTTGCTCCTAGTAGCTTCTCCTAGCCCAAAATAAGATTATTCCATAATCCTTCTATGGATATCACTATAAATCAAGTCTTTGTCAACTTTATGTCATATCCCTTCCAAATTTCTAATGAAAATTTATATATATATATATAACAAAAAGCAATATCTAAACAATAAATTTTTTCTTATACTTCAAATAAAATGCATGAAATTAGCTAATTGATATATGAAATTGTACATAACCGACTTGCATGAATGAAACAAAATCCAACAATATATTCTACACAACATGATCTAAATATATTCTACACAAATCAAACACTCTGTATTTAACATGATCTAAATATATTCACAATCTCCTAGATGTATTTTCATCCATAAAAGATTGAACACAACATGCCCAACAATACCTAGAATAACATGGATGATCATTGCAATGAAAATGTTTCGTATCATATATGCAATTCTTCAAAATATTTAACTTAGCTATCCAAGACCCAAATCTTTCTGAGGACCACATTTGAGTTTCACATGCTACCTACGTCAACATTTTGAGCCTTGTAAACTGACTCACTACAATATTACACACCATACCACATGCTATCACTATTCCATAGGTTGGCCTTACTAAATAACTCCACCATCATCCTTTTTAGCTTGGTAGGTGTCAAGTCATACCCTTGATCCCATCTTTGGCACATGTTGAGAAATATCCCTAACCCTCAATCTTGGAACATGCTAGGAAATATCCTTGACTACCAACCTTTGATTTGTAAAGGTGATGTATGACAAGTCCTCTCTCCTCAAGATTTCTTGCCCTCAATATTCTTAAATTATAGATAGTTTTTCTCCATTGAGTGATAATGATAATGTTAGAGGGATTTTTAGTAAAAAAATAATACCATTGGTAATGTTGATATGGTATTTATTATAAAATATTTATTGATTGTTATGGTTCTTAAAATTAATTAATTATTATTAGTGATAAATTTAAGAAACCCATTAAAAAAAAGATATAAAATCCTAGTGAATCTTTCATTTTTTTAGGAAAAAATATTAATTTCTATTGGAAAATCTTTCTTGTTTTTTGAAAAAAATATTAATTTTATTAGTGATTTTTTTACATCACTAAAATTTTGTAGAAAAATTTGGCGAATCTTGAAAAAAATAGGAAAATGCATTAATTGTGATGGAAAATCCATCCAATCTAAAAATAATTCTCATGGAAAAGTAGGGGCTTGAGGGTTGAAATCTTGGATGGGTTTAAGGGGTAGACTATAATATTTACTTGCCACCATTGTTGTAAAATATAATATAATGGCCCTCATTGTATTATGCAAGGTAAAATGTACCCATGATCTATAATTCTCATGGAGCTTGAAATTAATTTTGGATCATTGATCTAATGACCCTTGTTGTACACTATGTGGTAAAATGTACCAATGATCTATAATTCTCATGAGACTCAAAATTGTGGGCCCCATGAGCATTATAGATCGCAGGTACATCTTACCTTGTGGAATATAACAAGGGTCATTAGATAATATTTCAAATCAATGGTAGAAACTAAAGATTAGAAATATGGTCCTAAAGCAACTAATAATTATGATACACTATTGGTGAATTAATATAGATTTATACTATAATTTATAAAATTTAGGTGAATCTAATCTAATCATGTATCGAATATTGTGGAAAGTTTTTAAGTTACAATTTTCAATAAAAATAAATTCCTTGGTGATTTAAATAAGACTATAATAAAATTTTGTAAAATTGTGGTGATTCAAGTCATGTTATAGCTCAAACAATTAGCCAATTTTGGATTCCCAAATTTCAACTATTAGTCAATTGGTGAATATTAGCCACTAAAAAAATCACTAATTATTATTTCAATTATAGATGGTTGTATTGAATCAATTGAAAAATATGTGGTTGGATTTGTCACTAGTGAAGACCAAAGAATTGGTAAATATCAATATCACCATTGTGTAATAAAATATATTAAGATTATATTTTATATTTTAAGACTTAATCATTGTTATTTTGATTATAGATGGTAGGAAATCATTTGATGTTTGCATTGACAACTTGCAAAATTTCACTAATTATTTAAATTCACTACTCCAAAATTTACTAGTTCTTAAGAGAAAAACTTGGGAATTTAATTTTCATTTATTTTTCATTATGTAAAACTCCATTTGGGAAAAAAATAGAGAGAGAAAAAGAGATCTATTGTTTGAATTGAAATCTTTCTTGATAGATTCAAGGGCTTGAATTGTCATGAATAATTATGTGTCTTGATTGTGGATTTGAGAGCATATACTCTTTTCTTTTTATCATTTATTCACTCATTTTTTTTGGTTATTTTCTTTTAAAATGAATAGAAATAAAATATTTGGAAATCTCAATGTAATAATTAGTCATGTTTACTTGGTGGAAGATATTGTTTCCTTATTTCAATTTGTAGATTAGAATTTTATTTTATTTTATTATGTATGTTTAGTTCATTAATTATATTACAATTATAATACTAAAAATCTTCATTGATAATTTTTTGTTAATGTCTTGATATAAAAATTGAGGTATTACAATACCTATAATATTTTTACTTCTTTATCTTTTAGTGGCTACTTTAATAACAAAAAATACCATCCATTCTATTTAATAACATTAAAAAAAAAAATGTCTTGTATAGAGGTAGCACATACAATTCATAACTCATATAGAGAAACAATCTAGTTAAAAGTTAAGGTTAATACCTTTGTTGTTCATGTAAAAATTAAACTACATTTTTTCAATCAATTCATTGATTCCCTCCTTATTTTTGTTTCTCAGCTAAACATGTATCACAACCAAAAGTTGAATCTACCTCAATTCTCCAATTTCAAATATTCATGTAACAATCATGTTCAAATTAAAATATCTACTTTCTATATTATTTCTAATCTTTGGTTAAGGGGAAAATAAAATAGAATCCCTCTTTGTTAATGAAACAAAATGATGTAAAATCAGTTTTAGAACACTCAATAATTATAAACTTTGAACAAAGACTATCTTAGAGTAAAATTAATATTCCTGAAAGGAAATTCAAAACATATAATAAACCAATAAGTTCGTCATTGTGTTTACAATTGCTTGACTAAAGAGGTTCAAATACTTCACTACTTGCAATAGAAAAGAATGGTTGACTAGGTGTGAGTTGGATCACCGAAGCTTAGAAAATAGCCTTGAACCTACTTTCAAGAATTGTGTCCTCAACATTTTATGTAAATATGCTAAAGGTACATTGAATTGTAAACCCAGATGCATGGAGGACCACCATCATAATTCTATTGCATCAATAAACCATTATCAATTTACACTTATTGCTTTCTACAGTAGGCTTCTCTTTGGCTCCCTTAAAAAAAATACATTTCTATTGATTCCTACATGTGCTTCACTCTTCCCTAACCTACAACAAGAAACACCTTCATATACATTTTCATATTTTTCTTACTAGGATAATGCCACTCATAATACCTCCAATACACACTTAGTTCATTGGAATATAATGAGTGTTTTCTAAAGATATAATGACATTGATTAAGGAAGCACAAGAGCATCAATGTATCTCTTTTTTTTTCTTCCTCAAATAGATCATAGATAAATTCAATTCAAAGGGAAATGGTCTTATTGTTTCACCTTACCAAGTCTTAGGCTTCAAATAGGTTGATATCTCATGGCTCAAGTCTAGTAGATTCTTCAACAAAGTCAACCTAGATACCATTACTTATTTTTTGTAAAAATGACTCCTCACACCCTCTTCTTCCTTTTCCAACATCAATCCCCTATAATGAAATTCCTCTTTCCTTAATGCTTTGATAGATGGTGATTTATGCAATGATGGATGTCCATATTGTCTTCTCCTTCCACCAACTTATATCAAATCACTTTTAATATTGTCTATTTTACATGCCTCATTAATTTGACCCTCCCTCCACCCCGCCGAATCCCCTCACCCACTCTATCGACCCTTTTTTTAGAATTTGAAACATCTCTTTATTTTTATCACATATCCTTACCAAGAATTACATTTAATTAAATTAAAATTATGTAAAAATATATTATATGATGTGTACCATTTCAATTTAAAATAAAAATTAATTAAATGTTGTATTTAAATAAAAATAGTATTTGATGGAAAATAATAATAAATAGAATGTGTCAATTGTAACAAGCTAAAAATGTAGTTCTAAATTCTCCAGGCCTTCTTTCGACATGACTCTTCACTTTGACAAGAAAAGTTCTAAATGTAATTCTTGATGGGTCTTGCTTGGGGGCTGATTTTTTTGGCTGGCTACAGGCTGTCCTTTTTGCAGCTTTGTTTTTGTTTTGTAAAGGGCTTCAAGTCCCTTCAAAACCTGTTTTTTCCTTAATAAAAATAAGCTAAAAATGTAGTTTGAAATTTTATATTATATTATTATTAATGACGTATATATTTATTTTAAGAATTTATCATTGTTTTTATATCCAATAGATTCTAAATTTTCATTATCCAAAGTATTTGGTATATATTAGTTGACAAGGATTTATTCATTAGATTGTTAAACAAAAATATGATATCCAATACACAAAAGTGTGCATAAATACATTTGTTTTATAATCAATTATTCTATAGAATAAATATTATGATCTAAAATTAAATTAAAAACACTTCTATTAAAGAATAATTAAAAAATACAATTAATTTGCAATTGATATATGAAAAAAACTTCCCAATATCCACATTAACATTTTTTTAAAGATTTTACATCATACTTATCTTTTAGAAAATATTTATTAATATTTCGAGAACTGTAATCACACAATTTATACATAGTTATTGAATGGGCTATTAAAAGTTTGTAAAGAATCATTGTACAATACTATAGAAATAATAGATAACTTTTTAATGCAGTTTTGAAAAAAAAAAAAAAGCTATACTGTAACCTCGTGTGCTTTAATCTTTCTAGCGGCCAATCTGTGATATGGTAAGCCCAGATTGAATGGGTTTATCTTTCTTTCATTCTGTCAATATGTGAAACAGTTGATTCATCTATTTCCACAGGTGAATCGCTGGGTAGAAACTATTTCACATTTCATAAACGATTCGTTGAAGAGAACAATTTGTTAGCTAAGAATGTCTGCAGAGTTACAGTGCTTGATGTATATGACAAGCTCCTCCTTCATATCTTAAAACGCATAGCATTGACAGCTCGTTTCCAGCCCTTGTGCGAACAAATGGTATGCAAGCACTCTTCTCTTTCCAAGGAGGCTTTATTATGGATTATTAGAACCCATGGGAACAGGGATATCCACCATACCCTCTTTTTCCCAGCACCACCCATCCCCACCACGGCAACATGTGGAACACTTGATTCATCTATTTCCTCGCCAAATAGGAAACTATTCCCCTTCCACGCTCTTCCAACTGGACTGGTTGAGGAGGTTGCACTAAATCACGGAAAAGCTTCAGCTGCTTTCCACCTTTCGTAATGGATGTGATTCGTTTTTTCATCCAATTCTTTTTTCCATTCTATTGTGAAAAAAAATTTCACCGCGATTGAAAACACAAGACCGAGTTACACTGCTAGTGTAAAAAGGGTGGACATCACTCTCTTCCAGATTCCATGTGCAGAACACGTTGCAGCCATGTTGTGACGGGCTTCTCTTGCACATTTCGTGACTCTGCACTTATTTGTGAGCTCCTCCTTCAACCACTCAAAGTCCCGAGTGAAGTTGAAACACTAGCGCTGCCTCTTCAGCATTTGTTGGACTATCATCTACGTGGCAGTCCACCAAGAGCGCAGAACCTGGGCCACCACCTGACACAGCCGTCGAGGAAAATTAAATTTGTGTGGGCGTCCGAAATGGTGACACGTATGCCGTGGGGACCATGATTAAGTTATATTTAAGTGGAACTGGAAGGTCCCGCCAAGCCTAACAGACGCAATGAACTCTTTCCATCCGGCACGTGGGCCCTACATGATACGCCTGATTCCGCGTGGTCCCCACATTTATTCAGGCCTTTGTTAGCTGCTTGACGTGGTCTTTTACCCTCTCCAAATATTATTTTGTGCCTTTTATGTTTTCAGCTCTTATTTTACTTCGCCCTGCATTAGAGTAGTGTCCTATTTTCTATGTAAATATATTATTCTTGTTCATTAAATGAATAGAAGAATATTTATTCCTGTGCATTTCATCATTATAGTAGTAGATAATATTGCTTCTGTTTGTTTAGAGTGTCTTAATTTTGTATATTCATTTTATTCATTCATTTCAAAGTTTTTATATCTTTCAAAATAATTTTAGATGTATTTGTTAGGTTTCATTATATCATTTTATTGAGATGTTTCAAGATTTTAAACTTTAGTCTCATGTGTCATTTTATTGGAACTAGTTGAGGTAAATTAGACGCAATTTTTAAGTTTGATCTATTAACAACCTTTCTAGCTCGTGAGAATGAGATTCAGTATTGGATTATTTGAGATTAAGGGTTATATTGAGTGATAATCTACAAGTAGTTGTTTGCTTTGATGCTAGAATTTTCTTAGTATTTTATTGCAGGCTTTAATATATTCTAATTGTTATATTACATCTCAAGGCTATGATAAGTATTATCCTATATGTCTTATTTGGGAAACAACATCAATTATTGTTAGATTAAAGAACATACATCAAGACCTCCTCATTCCCATTTAGTGAATTCCAAATCATACTACATTTAGAAGAAATCTTATCAAGTAAATGGATTTCACCACCCTTGTGAGTGTTGTACCACCACATTATGGACTTAAAAACATAGTAAAAAAAAATCTTTCTTTGGAATCTTTGATACAAAGCTTCATTATAACACATTCCACTATCTCACTCAAGACCTCTCTCATAGTCTACAATATTTAGAACTATTTTCTTATATCTCACTTTAATTTCCATACATAACACTAAAAGGCTTGTACTCAATTGATTATCTAGACGTTTTCCAATGTGATAAAATAGATAAATATAAAAATTGGCTAAAGGTTTCTCAATATAGGTTTCTAAATATAAAATTTTTATTATCAAAATAAAAATAATTAAAGAATTACATAACTTACATCGCACTAAAATTATTTTCCATAACTATTATCTAATAGAATAATAGATAACTTAATTTTGATGTTTTCAACTAAATTTAGAAAAAAGATTACATTAGAAAATTTGGTCAAACTATTTTAATTCTATCATCTCATTGGTTCATTTGTTACCCACTAATAAAATTAAACCTAACCACCTTTTGCATAAACTAATAATAAACAACTCCACTTTGAACAAATTAGTTATATTTTAAAAATAAACTTTAAATATAATTTACTAATATTACTTACAATAAATTTGACCTTTTATAATGACAATCACATTCATAATATTAATTTTACTACATTACCACCATTTAATATAACTTAAAAACATTTTACATAACTTATTATTACAATTTACAGAAAAAAGTGCACCATGTCAACATATTCATTTGCCCCTTAAGTGTGTTCCATGTGGACCACTTGTATTTTCATTTTGATATTTTTCCCCTTCAAATGCTATAAAAAAGATTTTTTAATTTCAAAAATTGAAGGGATATTCTCCCATACAACACAAAGTTCTAAAGTTTTTAAGTTATTTTTTAATTATCAAGACACTTCCAATTATTTTAATAGGGTTCATATACAAATTTGAGAGATATTTTACATCTACTTTCAATATTACTAATAATAGATTAAGGATGATCCAGGTGGATATAGAAAACCTAAAAATTTCACAGTCTCAAAATTTGTCCAAATTAGCATCATCAAAAATAGCTCGTCAACATTATCCTAACACAACTTGAACGGGCTCAAAAGGAGTCTGTATGCAGAAGTTATGTGCAGTCAAAGGTCTGGTCAAACAGGCAAATCTAGGGGCCAGGAAAAAGGCAGAAAATTGATTGTCTCAAAATGAGGCAAAAATGACACCAAGTTGTAGGCCAACCTCAAAAACACACTTATCATAGTGTATTGGTTTTGATCCAACAATTTGATCATGTTTTGTGGGATATGAGCTAAAGCCTAGGCTATATGAAGATTAATGATATTAGCAAGGTGTTCTCACACATGAATAGAATGTTGGTTGATGTCAAGAAGCAGAAAAAGACCATTACACAACAACAAGGAATGGTTGAATAGGCCTATTTTTGTGATCAAAAGTTGAAGACACAGATAATGCAATTTGAAGAGGGTCTTGAATGGGAGATAGTTGCTAGGGAAGGGAAAATGAAGCTTTTGTCTACTTGGGTGCAGAGTAGTCAAGTTTACTCAGATTATCATCACCAACTAACAAAGGAGTTTCAAAAGAGGCAGCTTGAAAGGAGTTTAAAAAAAAAGAGTTGTTGCAGAAGAAGAGAAGAACTGTGACCAAGATAGTTCATTCACTATGGAGGAGACTAAAATTCCAAATTTGTTGCAAATGGCTTTGGAGGCGTATCGATTAACACAAAGAAAAACTCTCTAAGATGGTGAAACTGTTTCAGAACAAGAAGAAGACATTAGTGAGTTGTTGATTGATAACCATCAACAAGAAAATGGAGCATTAGAACTGGACGAGCATAAAACTAGATTTGACATCATTGTCTAAGATATGAGCTTAGATGTTTTTGAGCATGCCACGGATGAGAAAGCTAATGTTGAGCTTTTTGGAAAGGTGTGCATATATATAGTTGAACAATTTTGTTCAATGTTGGATGACAAAGACCCAAATCTGTTAGAAGTTGTCACTCATGATGAATTAGAACAACAGGTTGACAAGCTTGAACGAGTATTGAAACAACAGGAGGAATGTGAATTTGAGGAGGAATCCATTCTTTTAAATCAAGAGGCTCTTCATGAACCTAATTTGCAAGGTCCTAAGTTCTGGTTGGAGGACCTTCCATTCTGTTGTGTAGAGGAGCTTGAGACTATTACATCATTAGTTGAACTTTTTCCTTCTTTCATTGAAGATGAAAACCATGTAGACATCTAAATTTAATCACTCCCATATGATTAAATTTACTCCCTTTTCGTCTATCATATTAAATATTAATTTATTAAATTAATATTACACCTTTTGTCTCATATCTGTAAAGTATTTAATTTAATAACTAAATGCTTTATCTTTCACCTTCTTCCTCTCTAAATTAAATAAATACACCAATTTATTTAATTTAGTCATTTTTGACCCTTTTGATTTAAAATCAATTTAAAATTCTTCATTCTCTCTCTCCTTGTCACATCCTCCATGATCTTGCTCTAATCTGAATTAATTTAATTAATTCATGATTATGATGTGCATCCTCTTAATCAAAGATTAATGTCACATCCTCCTACATTTGCCACTTGCCTCTAATCTTCCATTAATTATTCTAATCAATATTTGCACAACCTTAACCAAAGTCATTAGCCATATTTAGCACCACCTTTTTAGTCAACCTTTGCATTTATCTCTTTTTAGCATTGACCCTCTTTCCCATGTGAATTTTTAATTCACATTTATTTATCCTAGATTCTATGTGAATTTTTAATTCACATTCTATCTTCCAAGGCTTCTAGAACCTTGGACTTGTCACATCATCCACATGTGACCAAGTCCAACCTTTTTGGAGCTCACCTTTTATCCTTTAGACTCTCCTAAGAATGTGAATTTTTAATTCACATTTATATTTTCAACCACCTCTCCTTTTCCCATGGAGATTTTTGAGGAATTCCAAAATTCCTCAAATGTCCCTTTCATTCTCATTTGGGGACAAGAAATTCTTTTTAGAGGAAATCTTCTCACTCCCCAAGATACTTGGGAGGTACTTGTCCTTCCTCCACATCATGTACCCCCTTCCACGTCACCTACACATCATCTCACCCTTTATCCTATTCACATTCCACATGTCAAAATGTGAGGGCTTGTGAGTCCTCAACTCACCTTAGGCCTTCATCTTGACCTTGTTGGATAAATCTCAATCGTTGAATTCTCTAGAGAATTCAATTTTCTCTATAAATACCCCCTCCTCAAGGGCATTTTCAGCACTTTTTCATTTGAGTAACCTTATGCTGCCAATTTGCATTCTCAAGCATTTGCTATCATTTAGCCATCCATTTAGTCATTTTGCATTATCAATATTGCATCTAGTAACATCAAAAGCCATCTAAGGAGCATACAAATTCATCTAAATCAAGGGCCAACCAAGGAGTCTTCAACAACAAGGAAGGTATAATCAATTTGCATTTTATTTCATCTATTTTCCTTTTTTTATCACTCTTTAGGCTAATCATTGAAGTGTTCTTAGTGTTTTATCATTTGCATTTTAAGATGTTTTGCACATTAAAATAGGGTAAAACTCCAAGGTACACAATAGGTAGTAATTTTTTTGGTGCAATAATCATATTATCAACTTATAAAAAAGTGTCACGAGGAAATCTCTGAGAAAGTAGTTTAAATTTGTTAAATTTTATTTATTTTTTATTATAAAAGATGTCCCAATTTTCCATCTTAATGTTAAAAGTATATTTTAAGGATATAGAACATAAAAATGTAAATTTTGGGTTATAAAGGTTGATTTTGGCTTTGAAAAATATTGAAATGGATCATAGTAAATCAAGTCAGTAACAGTGACATGGAGCCCTCCAAAATATTAACTATTAAATAATGGACCTAGTTAAATTTTTGGATCAAAATATATGATCACCAAAAATCAAACTCACAACATCAAAATGTAAGAATATCTATGATGCATAAAAGAGATATAAAAGGGAATTACACTTGTTCACCAACTTACAATAGATACTATGACATGTCATAAGGAATCCTTGAATAGAGAGAATGGAACTAAAATAGAATACCCAAATTGATAATGTTTGATTGGAACTGAATAATTTGAACACTGTGCATTACTGATAAAAATAAACTACTTAATCAATGAGAATTATACCAGCCTATATACTAGCAGGACCAGAGGAATAATTTCAATAACAAGAGAATGAGAGAATTCCTTCATATCCAGTTTCTTTTCAGACATGCCTTATCCTTATCTTCTTTTGTCATATGCTGCCTACTTATGGTTATGACTATCCTTGCTTGTTATGGGCTATGGGTATCTTTTATTGCACTTTCAAATCATATTCCCTCTAAAGTAGCAAACCATTATGCGCTCAGAATACATGATACATCCTATGGAAAAAGAAACGCCTTATTGACCGTGCTGCAGAAGAATAATCTCCTTATAAAGTTCCCTGTGTAGGCCATGGTGAAGGTCAAGCATAAAGTCTCAAAGAGCCACATATTGCTCACTTATTTTATTCTGTGTCGAATCAGAAACAATATGACCCTACAGATACTCTTATCAATGATCAATTCTCACTATATATATGTTCTTCAATGTCACTGGGCATTGCAGTCTCTTGTATGGATATTGCATTTAAGGCAGACTATGTTAGATAGCCAAGAATGGCTTGCCCACCCTATCAAATGAATGAACGGGAAGGAAGCCATTCTCGGCTGGCCATCACATTTCTGCTTCTCATGGTGCAAGATGAGGTCCACAATCCATTCATGATTTATAGAAATATTTTTGTGATTTATCGAATTTATGTGGGTTTTTGTATTTTAATATTTTTAATTTTTTTTAGACTCTAGGAAGGTCGAGTATCTTCCCCTATAAACTACAGTGCACCTAGTAAACATTTTTTCACATGACCGGTAATATTTTTAGTTTTTTAATAACATTAATGAGATGAATTTTTCGGTGAATTTTCTTGTCGTGAATTGTTGGTGGTGAATTTTCTTGCCATGAATGACCGGGGTGAATTTTCACATGTATTATTCTTTTGCAAAAAAAATTCAAAGTCTTGGAAATATATATTAAAAACTTTAATTTGATGAATTGCTGGTGGTGAATTTTCCTTGCTATGAATTTTCTTGCAGTGAATTGGTGGCCGTTGAATTTTCCTGATGTCCATTTAGAGGGTAGTAAGTTAAGTGTGTTTTGAAAAATCTATGATTAAGTATGTTTGAATCAAAGTAATATTGGGATGGGTAACATCTGAGATAGTTCTAATATTTCATTTCTATGAATATCAATTAGATGTAATAAATGCTAAGTGAATTATTCATTTTCATAAAAGATGAGTTTGTGTGAGTTATTACACATGAAATATTGATCAATGAATTTGAAAAAAACTATACAATTGATAAAATTTACTCTCTTTTTATTTAATATATTACACATCATTTACAAGTAATGTCTCCTCTCTATTTCCACTAAGATAATATTGATACAAAAAACTTAATTTTTAAAATAAATTATTGAACTATTTATAAATTATATATGGATATGCTCATAGCTAGTACAGTACAGTTAAACTTTACATTCAAATGCATTGAAATGTCAGAAGCTTGCAGCGTATAGAGTGATCCAATGTATTCATTAGCAGTGTTGGGAAGTATTTGTGCATCATATTTGCTGGATACAAAAATATTGTGGAGTTTATAAATGTATAATCTGATTTTAGGTTTCAAATATAATTGATATGCTATCAATTACATTTTAAATTTTAGTTTAAATCCGGAGATTTAATGAAAATAGTCTATAATTTAATAGCTTAAAATTTTATCAATACATTCATAGAAGAATCAATGCCAAAATATTTTGATTTTAAGTTTATTAATATTTAATAATTTATCATGACTACATACAAGTTGCATAATGCTATAAACGTTACAAGCTCTTTTATTAGCCTGCCTCTTGTCAAGCACTAGGAGAACTCTCTTCTAAAAAATAGCATTTAACTAAATACTTATTTTTTCATCTATTCTTCTTCTTGCAACATATAACCAAACAACTAATTTATTCCCTATGTCAAATCAGCAACAATATGACCCTACATACCCTACATATACTTCTTCTAAAAATAGCATTTAACTAAATCTTTAAAACATCTCTAGGATTACCCTCCCAAGATTGGTAGGGTTCAAATTGTAGAAGATGTCTATAATTGATGCAGGAGCATCCAGTGGTGTAAGGGCAATCTTGCATCACCCAAAAATAGTTAAATTTCAAGTTTCTCAGTTCTTAGATGTTTTTACATTTTTGGATACCCTTTTCATCATAATGAAATTCTCAATTTATGGTTTTTATTTTCTATTCCTGGGTTGAAAGATATTGCAGTTTTAGTTTCCCAGATTTGCACCTGAAAATCTTCTAAGTTAGATTTGAGGCAGTTAGAGTTACTGGATCAGCCCCAAAACTTGCCAAAATTGGTGTAAAATTTTTTGAGCGCGTTGTTGACTTCGAGACCTTTCCAACAGTTCAAACGGTTCGCGAATCAGAGTCCCGAATCAAAAGTTCTGGCCTTGGGAAGTTGGTGCACTTTCTAGGAGATACAATTGCAAATGTTCTTTTGAAATTTGAACTTCAAGTTGTAATTTTTTGGTGCCAAACTGTCTAAACTAAAATTTGAATGTTGTTTTGGCTCCAAACTAAAGAGAAGCTCTATTTATGGGCGGGTTTCTAATTTTTGGGTATATTGCGAAAGGGTGATTTTGTAGCTTTCTATAACTTG
>VDFB02039604.1:0-37656 GCA_007258455.2 Sequoia sempervirens | reverse complement strand
AATCAGCCCTAGTCAAAGTCAAATGCGTTGCGTTGACTACAATTGCGTTGTGAAACAATGAACGCATCGTTTCATACTTCAAATGCATTGCAACATATCGATTGCGATGTTTTATCGCTCAATTGTGTCGCAACAGAGCACTTGCGTCATGATATATGACACATGTGTCGCTTCATTCGAATGCGTTGCGAAATGACACATGCGGCGATCTAACCTTCGAATGCGGCTCAAAAAGGCGAATGCATCATAGTTTTTGGAAAATGCGTTGCAAACCCTTGGCTTGCCCTAAAAACCCCTTGCACTTGCGTTGCGATGCATCAAATGCATTGAACGCGAAGTCAAATGCAGCTTACGCGCATGCATATGCGTTGCAACGCATTCGTTGTTTGCCCTAAAACCCTAACTTTGACACACAAAATGAGAAAATTACAAAGGGGGTTAGGGGTACATACCACTGGCTCTGAGCCCTTTGGCTGCCTGTAGGTCCGCACGATCTCGCCACGGTGCTCTGTCATTGGAATCACCATCCTCGCTATAGTCCTCTTCGCTCTAAGCTCTCAAATTTACAATGTGAATAGTGAAAATGAATTGACTTCTACCCCTTTGTCAATCTATTTATAAAGTCAAAATGGCATTTGTCAACTAGGTCAGTACTAGAAAGTCTTTTGACTAACTTTGACTATCCTTTTGAAGGCCTTAAACATGTCAAAATCCGACATTGTCTACGCCATCATTTTTCTGGTCATCAAATTGACTTATCAGGACCCTTTCCAAATTTTTCTACCGCCGACCCAAAATTTGAAAAAATTCCCAAGGGGGCATTGATACTCTATACCTTCACTGGGGCATGGCTTTGACTTATTTTTCTTTGTCACAAGGTGACATGCTACATTATGATAAAGAGGGGCAAAATGTAGACACTTAAAAATGACCTAGGCCTACAAGCTCTATTTTTACCACTTTCATCCTAGCATAATTATGACATTTAATTATGTCCTTGGTCTACATTCGACTATTGATTAAATAATTCATAATTATTTAATTAATTCATGTCCTTATTCTTCATGATTATTAAATAAATAAATTTATTTATTTATTAAATATGTCACACTGTCTAAGTCTTCCCTAACTAAATAAATTTCACTTATCTAATTACCTTTCTTCATTTATTTTCTTCGCGGATTATTAAACAAATAATTTTATTTGTTTATTTAATATGTCACTAATCCTCATAATTAAATGAATTTATTAATTTATTTTAATTATTAATCATATTCTTCTAAATTAAATAATTATCTTTAATTATTAATTGTCGAATTAATATTTCCCTCATTTTTAAATAAATGAAATTATTTAAATGATATCACATTCTTAACTAACAAGCCATTTTAGTAAATAATTTGAAAATCAATTATTTATTATCTCAATAAAATCCATATTTTGAATTAATTTAATTAAATGGTAACTTTCTCCAAAAATCATAATTGAGCAAATTATTGATTTTCAAATCATCTTCGCCCAACTCTTATCTTCTTGATTTTTGAATCTCACAAATTAGGCGCTTTTATCTTCTTTATTTTGAAAATCTACTTTCTAATTAATTATCTCATTTATTCTCCAATCGGCCAATTTGATTCTCTCGATGACATTCTAATTCACTCATATGATTTTTCCTTAACCCTGATTAGGGATTATCAAGTTAAATCTTGTTCTTTGATTTTAGGTCTCTGTCGAAAGTCGATCTCATCCGTCTATTCAAAATGGCATTTTCTATAAAATGCTATTTTGCTCACATTTTGAGATTAGAAAAAGGAACTTTTTTATTTTGACGCATAAATACTTAGAGTTATTTTGCATTTTAGAGTCATTTGGCATAGGAATAGGTATAATCTTTATTTAAATCCTTCAAAACTTGCATAGGACAATGTCATAGTCGAAATGCTCACACACTCAATCTAAGGGAATCAATCATAGGATGCAAGCTAGGAGGTGTTATGGAGGTGAACCATGGAAGCTTCGCGAACCAGCTGGTATAATCGTTTCATTTTTTTTAAGCTTTCTTTTTGCTTCATAACTTCTTTGGGTTTATGCTTATTATGGATTTAATTAATCTAATCTAACCTTAGGAAATTTACCCTTAGATAAAAAAAAGAACCTTCCAAATCAGGACAGTAAAGGGAAGTTTGAGCCTAACTGTTTGGGTTCCTTTGTCATCACAATAAGCTATGGATTAGGGGCATACCAATTGTCAACATCTAAAGGTGAACCCTTGCAGGAACCAACCAACATCTTGCATCTTAAAAAGTTTTATGCCTAGTCTTGAAGGGTACAAATCTGAAACACAAAAAAAAATTAGAAAAATGATCAAAATCCAAAAAAATGAGAAAAAAGATTGAAAATAATCAAGAAAAATAATCGTCCTCGAATGAAAACCACTTCGGTGGCACTTTGGGCAAGTACCTTGGTGAAAACCTGGAAAATAGGTGCCTTGCGTAAATAAAGTACCTCCATCTACCTGGGCTCTTTATCCTATCATTCCATCCATCGCATCACATCCTTCATCCTATTCATTCCATCACCTATTCACGTCCTTATCATAGCTTGATATTGTGGAAATATTGTATCCCCTTAGTACTACTTGGCATATTCTAGAGGTCAGTTTGTCTTGCCTATATTGAGGTAGTCTATCATTTCACACTGGGGGAAATTTCTTATGGATCAAATTGAGTTCTTGTATATCTTATGGTCATAAAAATCTCAAAAAAATTCATAAAATCTAATGGAAAACACTAAGAGAATTCGTAAAACATTCATCAAAAAATCCAAAAACATTTGCAAAATATTGTATAGCTAAAAATCCAAAAGCACCAAAATTCTTGTATAACTAAAATCCAAAAACATTCAAAAATTTCTAAAGTCAAAAATCCAAAACATCCAAATCACATCGAAAAACCTAAAAAGGTTGAACATTGAAAATACAAAAATAGTACCTTGTCGAACTACGGGTCTCTAAGCTTGAACGAAGGCAAGGCCATCATTGATGTGCCCCCGAGACACCCTAGGTAAGTTCTTTAGGAGTTCTTCATAATAAACTGGCATTTCATCAATTGCTAATATCTCATTGTTAAATAAGTCAAGTCAGTTGAACTACGTGGTCTCTACGTGTATAAATGTAGGCAAGGCTAATCTGTGATTAGCCCTTAAGGCCCCTAGGATAGGTCTTTTAGTTTAGGTTCTTGGTCGAAACTCGAAAAATCCCCTAAAACATCCAGATAACAAAAAATTCCAAAAAAATTTAAATATCAGAAAATCCCTAAACATTGGAAAATCAGAAAACCCTAAACAACCTCAAATAATTGAATACCAAAACATCCACATACAACTTTCAAAAAGACCAAAAACAACCTCAAAACATTTTTCAAAATACCAAAAACATTGAAATATTCCAAAAAAATCCATAACCATCCATCCCATTCCACTTTTAGCCACAAATAAACCTCCATCCATAATAAATCGAGTGTCACCTTCAACCTTTGGTAAAACAAGTAGAAAGCAAGTATAGTGAGATGTAAAGTGAGAACCTAAGTGTCCAAATCTAAATTCTAAATCATAGGTAAATGAGTCAGTGAAGTTTATATCAACACCTTATCATAAAGCTCATCATCATCCTACATCAAACCATCTGATTAACATGTCCTAGGATGTATCCTTCCTATGATGGAAATTAGCATCAAACTTCATCTTAGCTAAAGTTAAACTGGCAAGAGATATAGATAACACAGACTGTTTATATTTGATCTTTTCTTACAATTTATCTTAATGACCCATTTTGAGGACCTCTCAATGATGTCTGCAAAATGATTTATAGAGAAAGGAATGGGGCATCAATCATTATCTTTTGTTTGTTGTGATTGTGGGTATTCTTGTAAAATAATCTTGGTGCATACTTGCTTAGTTGTGTGTAGGAAAGTTGTTTGGAGTACATTGTTGATCTTTGCATATGCTTTGGTCCAATATATTCTAAAGCTTCTAACTTACATTCCAACAGGCTTTTGTATGTCAAGGTGTGAACAAGAACTATTCTATCTGTTTGTAGAGTCAAATTCCATTACACTAGATACAACACCATCATGGTTATTAATACCTTGATGCATTGTGTCTATGTGTTATATCAAAAAATAAGGAATGACAAAAAATCCCAATCCCAAGATCTGAGCAAATCATCATCATCATCTCTAATAAAGTCTCGGTGGATCATCGACTAGTTGGATTCTTTGAATCAATCATCAAAATCAATGGTCAATCATCTTATTTCTTCTATCCTCTCTTCGCGCTAACCTAGTATCATGACATTCAGCAAAAACAATATCATCATTGCATCCATCCTACATCCACAAATCATCAACATGCATACATCTCACAGCATATCACATCATACATGTTGCATCATCATTATCATTTAAGTTACGATGAATAATATAGATTTGTTATTCTAAGAATCTTAAATCATTGCACACCTCATAAATATACATCGGATTATCATATCATAAGCATGAACATCTGCATCATTGCATACATATCATAAACATCCATATGCATACATCATCATCTCATAAAAATGCATAAGAAAATACACAAAATAAATGCATCCACATCATTTGCATAAGCATAACATTTGCATGTCATATCATCCATCCCATAACATGTCATGAAAAGATACTGAAAAAGAAGTACATCCATCCATTGCATTGCATTTCATCGCATATCACATTATTATCATCACATATCACATAAGAATAAATAAAAGAATTGCATCCATACATGATAATATAGAGGTAAATCACATCATATCAAATGCACCCATACATTCATAAGCATGAAATAAAATGAACGCATCACATCATATTGAATCTGTATCATATATATCTCAAAAATAACCATCATCATACAACATTTGAATCGTATGTATAATTTTATCAAAATACACATCCATGATGGTATCAAAAGGAATCCATGAATGTATATCTATGCAACTTAATCGTGCAATACATAAAAAGTGTTTATACACATGAGCTAGCCCCGATGGTCGCCCCCCACCGTCAAGTTCTCTCGACCGGATCTCGGTTCTAGGATGTGCCCCTTCGGCCCTCTGGTGGAGTAATCAGACTTCTCGAGGTGCAGTGAGCAATCGGCTGGTGGTGGCATGTCCGGCACAGCCTCAACGTCAACCTTCAGGAGGTCTGTGAAAACATTGTTCTGTCCTTTGAGCTGGGAATTATGCAGCCCTGTGTTTTCTGTTTTATGGTCTGCAAGTGGTCCTCCCAATCAAAATATGTCGCGATTCCTCTGCCTGGTCTTCTGGCTTTCTCAAGGCCACTATCTTCTACTTGGCCTAATTCCTCTCAAAGAATGATCACAAAAACCCTGCTGATGGCCTAATCCCTCTCACCGTAATAACCTATACCGGGCAATTAAGCAAATGTTGTATCTATAAATCACGAGGATCTCGGGTCCCGATGGTGGTGGTTGCTTGGGAGGCTGTTGTGGCTAGCGGCCGACAAGGAGGCTTCGACCGCTGGTGGTGCCCCTAGAATCTTCCCATCTTGGCCATCTTGGCCATCTTGTCCTCTACCTCTGCCTCTTCCTCTACTTACACCCCTCCCTCACGGTGTCTCTTGTGGAGGAGCATCCATTGGATCTATCAAGTGGTGAGGGGGTGTGAACCATGCATCATATGTAGGCATTGTTTGAGCATCCACCGTCTCCCTAGTCATATGCCCATGGTCAAGCAACCAACCTCAGCCAAAAAATCCCTTTTGATAACCTCTATGAGCTTTAGGGATCATAGGGTCCCTACATTGCGGGACTCCCCTCATAACCTCGGGTGGGAAGATGGTGGTGTGTGCATCATCACATCCTACTGTCCCCCAAACTATCTCAACAACCTATCGGTAGGTATCTCTCAATGATGGTATGCTCTTGACCCTGCATGTATCAGGTCTATCTAGCAAATAAAATTTGTTGAACATCATCACACCATGCTGGCATTTGAAGCTAGGGTCGCAATCTGAAAACTATCATATCATTAATGACCCTACAACAGTAAGGAATCTCAAGTTTCCTTTTATGTTGTAGTGTGATGGCACCTATGTACCTCCAGACAACAACATCATTTGGCTCTACATCTGCCATCTGAACAATCAGTCGCAGCACCACGATGTGGTCCTAGGCCCAAATGTGCAGTAAGGTGACCCCTATGTCAATCGCCCTACCATCGCAATATACAAAATCGTGCATATCATGGTATAGAGAGGGCAGCATCATTAGCCCCCATGCATACTAAGTCCTCCTAAAGAGCATCTTGTGCCAAGCCAGGCCCCATCCCGAACTGAATCCTCTACTCTAATGATTGGGAGCAACCAAGCCTGAGATGATGGCAGCAATAATCAATCTGAAAGTGGGCACTCAACCTCTACACATATCGAGGTCAATCTGGGAAGTGACTAGAATGATGTCCTCTAGGTCCATCACCTCATGGAATGCACCATAACTTCAATCAGAGTCATATATCACGCGCTCACCATATATCAGCAAACACAATATTCATCATACATCCTCCAACGTCACTATCACTTCACTGGTGGGAAGGTGGAACGATGAGGTCTCGTTGTGTCATCACTTGCACAATGCTATCATCATAGCTAAATTTGTTCGGACGATGGGCATGTATGCCACATACCATAGGCCAATCTCCCCTAGGTGCTCCTATCACAACTCAGATAAATCACCAAGTCTGGATAGGACAGTCGGTTGGTGCTTGCGGGACATCAAAGGCAGGATCACCTCCTGCACCCACAAAGTGCATGACGTCAAAATTCAAAAAAAATTGGCTAAGTTTAGAGTTTTCATCCCAAAATGATAATAGTGTTTCTATTTACAGTAGCGTTGCTACAATTCAAATTCCAAATTGTGACGCCCAAGGCATTTAAATTGCAAATCACAAGTTGTGTTGCCAGAAACATATGCGTCGCAATTTAACTTTGGTGAAACCCTAACCCTAATTTTCAAATCAAATGAAGCATTGCTAAACACATATGCATCGCTATTTAGAATCTGAAACCCTAATTCTAAATTGTGAACTGCTTCACAATTCACATATGCGTCACTAAAAATCAAATTAGTGTTGCCGATTCTCAAAATAGCATCACTCTAGAGCGACACTACCAAAGTTAAAAATTCAAAATGCATTAAATGCACCAAAAAGTCAAATTTTAAATCAAGTTTTGAATCACATAAAAGTGGTCCTACACCTGGAAGCCTTTGGTACTCTCGAACCCAGTTAGAAATGTGTTGTGGGAACATTCGTTGCACCATTTTGTTAGAGGGTCGGAGCTCAAAATGCAAGAAATCCTCAAGGTGTGAATGCACAAATGAATTGAAAGTGACCCTTTCTCACCTATTTATGCTTGCAAATTAGGGATTTTCCCCCTAATTTAACCATGAAGCTAGGGATTTTCATCATTTTCACCAATTTTTCTAAACTGAACCTTATTTTGCATCATTTTTTCGCATTTTTGGCATGTTTTTTGCATTCAGGAATCTTTTTGAACCCCCAAGGGCAACCTTTAACCTTTGTCAAGAAATCAACCTAAAATTCAAAATTTCCACCTGATTTCTCGAGGGGGCAGGGAACCAGCTTATTCCTTCCACTAGAGCAACAGTGAGGCATCTAAAAATTAAAAAGAAAATTGATTTAAGCAGTAGTTTTTCATCCAAAAAGTATCAATCTTTGAACCAAAGCAGCAAGTACCTTGCTTCAAAGAGGGGCAAAATGCAAACACTGAAAAAATGTCTCGAATCATATCATACACTTGAATTAGGTATACTAACATCATTTCCTCTTTAAACCCATCCTCTTTTCACTTAATTAATTAAATTAGCCTAGCTAATTAATTAATGGCATCATTTTCACCTATTAACCTAATTTATCAAATCGGGTTAATTCACTCCCTTTCGTGCTAACATTTCATCTCATTAAATTAAATAAATCAAAATATTTAATTTAAATCCCTAAATATTCTTATTTAATTAAATAACCCTAAGTTATTTAATTAAATGTCATTCCACCTTTCCCCTATTCATTAAATCATTTAATTTAATGGATATCATCTAATTCTTCTAATTCCCCTAATTGTATAATTAATATTGTTTAATTATCAATTAAATCTAATTCCCTCCACTTGCAAAGGAATATTCCAAGGGAATATTCCTCCTTTGCATATTTCTCCAAAAGGAATATTCCTATGAAATATTTCTTCCCCTTTTGCACAATTTAATTTACTTTTAATTAACTAAATTATCCTTTTCCCTCACCCATGAGAATATTCTAAAGAATATTCTCTTTCCTCACTCATTTGAAAGTAGAATATTCTTTTTTCTCAACAAACTTAGCTTCTTGAGCAAGTTAACTTATGACCTATTGTGAAAGTTAACTTGTGACCTCTTGGGCAAGTTGAAAGTGTGTTTGTTTGAGGGAATGTGAACCCTTGATTAAATCTCATCTTGCATTCCCACCTATTGATGAGAATCCATGATCCATGCCCCTTCTTTCTTTCATCCTTGACCGTTGATTGATCTTTTTGATCTCATCCATTGATATCTTTTTACCTATTCTATAAATAGAGCTTTCCTCTATTGAATAGGGATCAATCTTTCAAAAAGAAAACTTATTTTGTTGAAATCACTCACACTCACACTCATATTTAGCTCACATTTATCATATTTTAATTTAAATTAGTTGCATAATAGCTTAGATTCCATTAATGGCTTCCATAATGCATCCATTTAGCTAATTAGATAACTAGGGTTTGAATCTTTTTTAGTTTAAATCTCATTTAGATTAGCTTAGCATTTGTATATCTGAATCATTTTAGCATAAATGATGTTAGATTAGCTTCTGCGTCATTCTCATTTAGATTAAAATCATGTTTTTATGCACATCTCACAGTCGTTTCATCAATTCTCTTCAATAGAATCAATTGAAACAAGCTCATTGATCCACGAGATTGGGAAAGGGTTGCCATTCTACATCAACACGACACCACTCCCAAAATCGGATAAGTTTTGAATGGGTTACAATAGAAATTTTAAACATTTTTTGTAATTTAGAATGCTTTGTTTTAATGAATGTATAGTTTAACTTCAATTTGTTTGATCATGTTTAGATCAGCATTAGTGGATTTTTTATTCTTCGATTCTTCATGGATCAAGTGTAATCGGCCCATACTAATCTGGCCAATCACAGTATCATTAAATATTTAGTCATCACACTTGACTCATGGAAATACCTAGAAAACTTCATGCTCTTGTATCCTAAGGCTAACCTATGTGGATATCCATTAATCCTAGGATGACCATGGTTATCCAAAAAATATTCATTCATAGGATGTAGGTTTGTTAATATGATAATATCCAATGTAAATATAACAAATAAATTGGTCATCTATCCACTTGCACAACCTTTTGTTGACTTGGAACAAACTATCTAGCCAAACTTGAAGGATGATGACCAATATTCTCTCTAGATACTCATGACCATTGAACACAACCCAATGGTAAATATTCAGGATGAGGATGAAGTTCTTGCTAGCATAATACAAAATCTTAGGGAATGGAACCACAACAAGACCAATGTCTAGCATGTTTAACTTGCCTGCTACATAATATTTTACCTACAATAGCTTTTGAATGTACTTCATAAATATTCCATAAATTACTTCCACACAGTTGTAGTCTCAATTTATCATGGTTAGATGTTGCTTTTTTCATGACTTTGGAAACACCAATAGAAATATCACTTGGCAAAACACTTAATGTCAACAATCAGTTGACAATATCCCAGTAGTTTGAATTTATTAAAGTGCTACAAACTCATACAAGATCATTCACTTGGGATTACCATGACATGAAAGGTATAGATCCTAGTCTTTGCATGCACAAAATATACATCAATTAAGTATGAAAACCTGTAAGGCAACCCAATGAAGGATGAAATTGGCTATCAGAGACAGTGAAAAATAAATTACAAAAAATGTTGGATGCAAGATTTATATATCCAATATCAAATAGTTAATAGGTCTCCCCATTAGTAATAGTACCCATAAAGGAGGTAAATTATGACTACGTGTTGAATAAGAGAATTAAATATAACTAATAGGAAATATAATTTTCCTCTTCCCTTCATTGATCAGGTGTCAGATTCTTTGATAGGGAAGAACTGATGTAGTTGATTATAGCTTGATAAATTACTTCACAAACTTTCTGACGGTTTAAACGATTCATCAATCAGAACTGATGTAGTTGATTATAGCTTGAGAAATTGCTTCATGAATTTTCTGACGGTTTAAACGATTCATCAATTAGACACCTAGATTAAAAGTTATGGCCTCCAAAAGTTGGGTCTCCTTAAATAGGAGATGTAAAAACATGTTGGACACATAAATAAGTTGTAAAGGGGGAGTTACATGTAATGGAATGTGTTTTAACACATCATAGACATCTGTTATTGGAGATAAGTATGGGCACCACTTTTTTTGTGGTTTTAGTTGATGATTTTGTAAGATCATTTGATGGTTTAATGTATTGTATCTCCTATATATTAAGTGCATGAGATGGAGGTTGTGCAAAATATTCTTATGGCTATTCAATTGCCTTCAAATCTCTAGTTGGTGATACTCCTATGAGAAATATAGCTCTACAAGTATATTGTAATATTGTTGAATTATGAATAATATATTGGATGGCTTTTGGAGTGCGGGGTTTTTCTATTGAAAGGGTTTTCCCAATGTAAATCACTATGTTGTGGTATAAATTTTTTTTATGTTTATTTAATTTTAAGTTTCTATAACTTTTTAGATCTGAAAAAAATTTGCATAACCCTCCTCTCAAGATTAGTGTAGGAAATTGTTTTGCTACCTTAGCTTCCTTACAATCTAGATAACCAATTCATAATAGATGTTATACTTATGTATCTAAGTCATCCTAGGTGGCATCCAAGGCATAAGTAGGATATATAAGAGCTAGTGGTTAGCTTAAATCATTGTTGGGATTAAGGTGTCTCAACCTTTGCAAGTCCTAGCATTAATTTTATTAATTAAATATTTATTTTAACCTATGTATTTATTTTATGTCATTCTTGTGATGTTACTTTGTGGGAACCATCTCGATGAGTTGGCATCTTACATGGAAGGTGACTAGGATGACATGCATCCTAATTTGGTAGAAATAGAAGTCCCATTTAGTGGACCTCAATGTAAGCTATTTTATTGGATTACATCATAAGTTGTAAGAGTTGAACTATGAAAATTGCTATAAAGAATTATAAAAAATTATGATAGCTTGTATGGCAGTGTAAGAGTCATGACTAGTGAAATTGTGGCATGTGTCAGTCTTGCATGTGGTAGGCACTATCTATGGTGAGAGGACTAAAATTTGGCATAGAAATTTATGATGGATTCCTTGCATGTTGAGATTGGTTTCAGTTTGCATAAGAAAGTGAAGATAGGTGCCTTGCATGTTATCCTTTATGCTTGCATGCATTCAATGAAGAGAATATTAGCACATGGAAATTTTGGGCTTCCATATTTGAGCTCTATAAATATGGGTGTTTGCTCAAGGATTTGTATGAGGATAATTTTTCATTGTAGGGTTATGTTGTCGAGTTTCCTCCAGAAGAGAAAGATGTAATCTTCATGTTAATGTTGTGAGCCTGCAAGTATATTGTAACTTGTTTGTTGTAGATTAATACACTAGTTTGATGCTTTGGAGTAAGGGAATTTTTAGCTGAATAGGTTTTCCCCATATAATTATTTATTTTCTTCTATCTATCTTTCTTCTATTCTTCTCCTTCCATGTTCTTGAAGTATTAATTTACATGTTATGCTATCAAAATTTACCTAGATCTGCAAACTACATTATATTTCCTATAAGGCTTAATGTGATGGAAAGTAAACTATGGTTGTTTCTACTTTAAGGCATAGTAGTATTTTCTTATATTAGGTTGTTAAAATATGTTTTTTTTTAAGTAAACATAAGATACTTAAGGTGCATACTAGTTCTTAGAAGGCTTTATGAGTTTATCTTTCCCTTTTAATTGGCATCATATCTAAGATCCATGTTTTTCATGTGCTTTCATGTTCATGTATGTGAGTTGCATGCACTTGCATGAGTTTGCATGTTTCTTGTATTTGCTTGCATGTGAAGGATTCATGGTGTTTAAGGTTCTGGGTATTTCTTCTGTTGTTATTTTTTAGCTTGGTAAGCTTCAAGGAATCTATTTTGAAGGAATTGATTGATTATTAATCCTTGTATATGTGGAATTTTTTTAGTTGATCTTGTTTTTAGGACACGAAAATAATTTTGAAGGATGGAGAAGATGGAGTATTTTGTATTTGATCATGTGATTTCATTTAAAATGGTATTGATCTAGAGATCTTATTTGGCAGTATATTGTAACCCTCATGCATGGTGGTTTTCTTACATTTTATGGATATGTGCAATAGAGTATTCATGTTGGGTGTTTTTTTTTGGCTCTTGAGTCATATGGAGAAACTTGTGTTGTTATGACTATGGTTTTATGTGCTTATGTTGGGTGTTTGGTTTTAGTACCTAGCATTAGAAGGCACTATTTCATTAGCCTTGAATGCATTTAGGCTATGGAGTTGATCATTAGATGATATGTAAGCTTCTAGAATAGCCTAGCTCCTATGTGTTCTTGTACATGATGGTGGTTGTGGATTTGGCCTCCAAATGGGCCTGGAGTTCCTGAACCTCTTCTTCCTTTGGTTGGTTGTACTTTCATGTCCCAATTTCATGTTGGTTGGATTTGAGGGTTTTGTAGTTTTCTATTCAAAATCTATGCTTATATATATTCATGTTGGTCCATTATTTTGGTTGAATATGTTCTGGTTTTCTCAGACTTGTGGGTCTTCCAGATAATAAGTGGATATAGATTTTCATGTGTGTCTATAAACACGATCATTTTGCAATTTTTACATGGTTAATGAAAACTTATGGTTTTGTAGATATGTAGATAAACTACTTTTTAGATTATGTTTCCCTTGGGGTATTTATGGATGTAAGATAGTTGCAGGTTTGCATGTATTCTTTATGCATGGTATGAGAAGGTTTGTAGCTTTCTCATTGAGGAAATGTTATTTTATGTTTTACCACTAATTATTTATGGGTTGTGAAATTGGTATATTTTATATTTTATAAGCTTTTGGACAACCTATTTCCTCTAAGGGTTTTACATTTTTCTTGTGTTCTGAAAGTTGTGGATTTGTGTAGATTTGGATTATTCACTTATTCATATGAAATATTTGATGATCTATTATTCTGGATGTTTAAGTAGTTTTAGATTTACATGGAGATGATTTTATAGGTTTTACATGTGACTAAAAATATGTGTTTTGTAATTTTTTGGAAAATGTTGTTTTTAAATTCTTAGATTTCTCTAGATGAAAACAATTGTAGAATTACAAGAATGCTTGATTAGTTCCTTGCCTATACTACTCATTTGTGGATTTGTTTTGAAAATTGGGACTATTGGTGATCTTTTGTTTGAGTCTTGAAATCTACATGTTATCTTCTTTGATATATTAGTTTTTCATGTTACTAATGTGATGATAAGTTTGCATGTTTCAATGTTTGAGTTCTATGAGTTATGCAATTGTATGGGTTAATCACCCATTTAGTTGCAGTGTGATGACTTAGATGTG
This sequence comes from Sequoia sempervirens, assembly GCA_007258455.2. Lineage (NCBI taxonomy): Eukaryota > Viridiplantae > Streptophyta > Pinopsida > Cupressales > Cupressaceae > Sequoia > Sequoia sempervirens. The sequence continues at coordinate 23,878 of VDFB02039604.1, read as the reverse complement.
GATGGTCTATATCCACAAGATTGATTTAGTGTTTATGAAAACTTCATTAGATGGCCCTGTATGTGGTCATTTATGTATTGGTATGTGTTGCATTGGGATGAGAGGATCGATGGTTAGAGTGTCATGATTGTCATTTTTTCGGACTTGTAGCATGTGGTTTTCATGATGTCATGTGTAGCTCAATATCACAATTCAATTGGATTTTTTGGAAGTGAAGTGGATTCATCATTGGTGATAGATGATCTTCAATGTTTGTTGATGTCTTGGAGGAGCTCTTAGATCTTGTTTCTACATAAGAGTTATTTCGCATTTGCAAGTTCACTATTAGGAGATGGTCATCTTCATGTGAATGGATATTTTGACATGTTGGTTAGCTATGGAGGACTCTTTGATTTTTTTCTTGGTCAAGGTGTTGATTTTATGACTTTTATTTTGATAGGCGATCCTTTATGAGGATTTTTTTGATGTGCTATGATGGAATCATGATTGTACATAAGTTTTTTGGCATGGTATTGTTAGATCATGATGTCATGATTGGGTTCCTAATTCCATGGTTGGAGCTTTAACATCGGTCTAGTTAGTTATCTTGGTATTGTGTACCTTGGTCATGTGCTTGAGAGATTCATGTGAGTACAATGTTGTATTTGGAGTTTAGCATGGATTGATCAATTTTAGATGCTCATGGATACTTGGAGACTTGGGTGAGGAAGTTGTGTTTTAGCAAAAAATTTAAGGAGCCTTTCACCTAAATATGAACATTATTTCATGATAGACTTGAGAGGAGATTTTTCTTAGATAAACTCTATGAGACTTGGTATATCTTGGAGGAGAAATCTCATTCCCCACTCTAGGTCTACTCAACATATAATCATCAGAAAGGTATAGTCCATTTTGTTTTCAGATGTATTATTCTTTATGCTTTGTCTTCTCATAGAGATGGATCTTGAGCTATGCTTTCTAGTTCTAGATGGTTCATTTGAAGAGTGTTCGACATGTTTATCTCCTTGGGTATTATTTTTTTATTCATGAGAATTTTTGGAGATTTTAGTGGGTTGTTTTCTTGATATGGGAATATTTTTTGAGTTAATCTTCCTTGTTTACAGAGGCTTACATCCATTTTGGTGACATAAGATATATATGCTATGTTTGACCTAATTAGATTGAATGTTTAGGTGTTGTTGAGGATTTTCTTTTGGGGTTACAAAGGAGATCTTACTTGGCACAACTTGACACTTTGAGGTTTTGGTAGGACATGATTATGGGATATGATTTGCAGCTTTTCCTCTTTATTTTATGACTTCTTCTCGAAGATTCATTTTCACATGGTTTAGTGTGGTGGACTTGTTATATTTATGGTGACATGTTGTGAGAGATTATGTAGTGATTTGTGTTGCATGTCTAGATCATTGTGATTGTTCTTTGTTACTACATGATTGAAATATTATCCAAACCTTAATATAAGTGTTGATTGGTAGGATTTGTATACCATGGTTTGTTTTTCAAATTTGGCACTACCCATGCAGTGGGAGTTCGTGGATGTGTGTGTTATTCATTGATATGTTTGACATGTGGAGCTTTTGATTGTAGTTTATGGGTTGGATATACTATTGGCATAAGTTCTATAAATGTTTTGGATACCCTTGAGGTATGGATGATTGGATGGACTAACATTTTTGTAGTTTCTTTTTCAATCATGTGGGATTTTTAGTTGGATGTAAACAATCACTTGTGATTGTTGTTATAACTTATTTTTGGAAAATTTGTGTTTGATCTTGTTCTTGGAGAAATTTTGGACTTCAAATTTATTTTCATGTAATAGGTTTGAAGTTGGGTACATTGGTTCTTTTGTAAAGCTTGTGAACACAATGGAGTTGTGACAGTAGCATGTAGCCTTTTTTATCACTTGGATTTAATGCTTGTATTCTTTGGATTGGTGTATATTCACCTTGGCTTGTTCCTTTTCTCCATATGTGGCCTATTGGAGGATGATACGATTTCTTGCTTGATATGGTGGATATCTTGGATGTTGTTCCAGGTATCTTGTTAGCACTAGAGCATGATGGAGATTCATGTGGTTTCATGGATGGTTGTGATGATGTTGTTTCATTGATTGGCTCCTAGCAATTAAAATCATGTTTTTATTTTGGCTCTTGAAAGGTCTTCGACAAGTGGGAGAATGTTGGGATTAAGGTGTCTCAACCTTTGCAAGTCCTAGCATTAATATTGTTAATTAAATATTTATTTTAGCCTATGTATTTATTTTATGTCATTCTTGTTATGTCACTTTGTGGGACCCTTCTCTGTGAGTTGACATCTTACATGGAAGGTGACTAAGATAGAAGGCATCATAATTTGGTGGAAATAGGAATCCCACTTAGTGGACCCCAATATAATCCATTTTAGTAGATTTTTTCATAATTTGTAAGAGTTGAACTATGACAATTACTATAAAGGATTGTGAGAAAATTATGACAACTTGTATGACAATTTAAGAGTCATGACTAGTGAAATTGTGGTAGGTGTCAATCTTACATGTGGTAGGCACTATGCATCTTGAGGGGACTACAATTTGGCATAGAAATTTATGATTGGTTGTACTTTGAATAAACAAGTGAAGATAGGTGTCTTGCATGTTGTCCTTTATGGTTGCATGCATATAGTGAAGAGGATGTTGACACATGGGAGTTTTGGGTGTCCATCTTTGAGCTCTATAAATATGGGTGTTTGCTCGAGGATTTGTATGAGGATATTTTTTCATTGTAGGGTTATGTTGTCATATTTCCTCCAAAAGAGAAATATGTAATCTCCATGATAAGGTTGTGAGCCTGCAAGTGTATTGTAACTTGTTTGTTGCAAATTAATACATTGGTTCGATGCTTTGGAGTGTGGGATTTTTAAATTGAAAGGGTTTTTCCACACGTACATTAATGTTTCTTCTCTTTTGTCTATCTTTATTTTATTCTTCTCATTTCATGTTCTTAATGTATTAATTTACATGTCATTATGCTACCTAAATTTACCTAGATCTGTAAACTACACTATCTTTCCTCTAAGGGTTAATGTGATGGAAATTAAACTATGTTTATTCCCGCTTAAGGCATAGTAGTATGTGCTTGTATCAGGTTGTTGAAATCTGATTTGTTTAAAGAAACATAAGATATTGAAGGTGCATACTAGTTCTCAGAAGGATTTTAGAGTTTATATTTCCCTTTCAATCATCATCGTATTATGAATTATGTTCTTCTTGGAGACTTTGAGAGGTTTTCTCCCTCAAAGTGGATTATTATTTTAAAGTATTATCATGTATATGTAGTATATTTCATATTATATTTTCTCTTGTGTAACTTATTTCATTACAAGTGGTATCAAAGTATGATCGTAGCACTTGGAAGGAAAGACTCAAGGATTTTTTCAAATTAAGAGGTAAAATTGTGAAGTTCATATCTCTCTCATTTTAGAGATTTTTTCTTATTCTTAGAGATTTTTTCAAGGCCATATTGAAGCTAATATATTTTATATTGATTTAATTTGGATTATATTTGGATAAGTAATAAAAAAATTAGGGCTTCCATGAAATTCACTCTTGAGGCTACACATCAATGAATTTCTTGCAATTTTTCTAGAAATTTGAGATCTAGGCTCATGTAAGTTACAATAATATATATATATATATATATATATTATTCTGGTTCATTTTGTTTAAGCTAATGTGAAAATATTTTGGTGGAATCATGGTGAGGGATTCAATAAAAGGAAGGGAAAGAATCTCATCATCCCAAGTAATCCTCTTAAGAAGGATAATACAATTATGAAATAGACAAATTCTATGTATGCTCAGGATTCTATTGGTGGATGATACCTTTGAGGTAGTAGCTTGGAAAGATTATATCAATGAAATACACATATAATTAGCTTCTCTCATAACACCTATAGATACTCCATAGGTAGATTCACACCATAATACTTGGAAAGAAGATATGTCTTTTAAGGGACACAATGCTTTTGGGTTTGAATCAAATCTAAAGATGAATCATCACAAAAAAAATCTATGGATAGGCAATTGACACCAAAGATAAATATGAAAAATTTTGATTGCAAATATCCAACCTATTATCTCTACAAAATGGAGTAGTTCTTTAAAATTCATCATATTTTATGTCAATAAATGGTTGTTATGGTATCCTTATAATTGGAATTAGACCAATTCATTTGGTATTGTTGGCTATATGAAGAGAAGAAAAAGAGGGGATGTATTTTCATATGGTCTATTTTCCAAGAACATCTCACTACACATTACGTTGGCAATCGTGTAGGTAGCTACTTCAACTAGCTTACCAAATAAAAGAAAATATATATGGTTGGTTGGGTCCCAAAATCATTGCTCCATTTCCTAGAACCAAACTCATCTCACAAGGCTAGGGTTTTCATCATGTGGGTGAAAATGGTTCATCAACAAAATAATGGAGGGTTTAATGTCAACTATACAAGAGTAGATTTTACCTCCTATACTTCGAGCTGAACTTAGAATTAAGAGGGTATTCTTGGAGGTTGGATTATAGAAAAAAATTAAGAAAATTGGTAGTTAAACCCAAACAATTGATTCAAGCCCAAGGTTGTCACTAGATTGAAGAAAACATTCCAAATTTAGTAAATTTTCTTAATCTTCTCATACATTAATGTAGACATAAAATTGAAAAAGGATATTACAATATTTTTTCAACAATATAACACTTTCTCTTCCTCCTTACAACTTCTCCAAAAATGATTTTATTTGTATATCTTCCCTTCTATATTATTCTTCTGCTATCCTCTATATCCCATTATCTCCAATGATTAGAATGAGGAGTGAAACCCATTAAAAACACTCTTCCAAGCTAGAACCCTAACTCGTGACACCATAGAAATGTTAAATCTATAGTGGATGATGAGTTTTTCCCAAAATGGGTGCCTAAAATTGAAAGATGGGCTTAATATTAAACTCTAGTGGTTGGGCGACCATTCTATAATAAAGGAAATAGCTAAAATCAAAATCCATGTGTTGAAACCTTTTGTGCCCAAAAATATTCATGAAATTGCCTAGTAAACCCATGGATGGTGCAAGATGTATTAATGACATATTAATTCAATTAGAGGAGTAGGTGAGATATAATCACAAAGAAACCCAATAAATAACTAGACATTTAGATTCTATTAGAGCCTTCTACATGTTGAAAAGAGGCTTTGTGGGATGACAAAGGGGATGAATGCTCAAGAATAATGGTGGTTCTTTATATGGTTGGAACTGCTAAAAAAAAGAGGAAAGATAAGAGATTAAGTTCAAATATGATCTTTCCAAAGGTTTTGGAACCATGGTCAGTTGCTGAAAGGGTTCCTAGAATCACCATAAATGTTGATAGTTCCTAGTTGGATAAGAACCCTCGATAAGGGAAAAGAGGAAAAATTGAGTCCCAATAGTGACTCTAGTTGGGGGTAGATACCTACTATAGGAATTTTTAGAATCTAGATCTCTAGGAAGACCATATAATTTCTATCAAGATCAAAAAACATCATCTTGACCAAACTAGAATCAAGCCTACTCAAAGACATGATTGAAATATGGAAGAGTAATATTGCACTCACCATTTAAAATTTTGAGCTCTATTACTTATAAAAATTAATTATTTAGATGTTAACCATGCACAATAATCTCCAATAATTCTCCATCAAAATCCATAAGACGATATACATGAAGTTCATATCTCTCAATGATTCCATAAGGGGTCAAATTTTCTATGCTTTCCCTTATCTTTTGGCTTGGAATTTTAGATTTAAGGACTAAATCAACAACTTGAAACTCCCTTGGTGATGTCTTCTTATCATGAAAATGTTTCATGATCTACTTATATCATATTTTCTCTATCATGTTCTTCTCTTCATTGCACATCCAACTCAGTTAGCTTCATTATCCTTAAAGACACAACATCACAATATTCCTCATTTATATCTTGCAATAACTAATACACTAGAAACTCTAAGTTGATATAAATCCTAGCCTAAACTACATATACCAATTCAAATTGATAACATCCAATAGCCTACTTGAAAGTGACCCTATCAGCCCAAAAAGCATACTTGGGCTTGTCATTAAATATCTTCTTATTTTTTATCTAGTGTCCTCTTTATGATCTTCATTGGGCTCATATTCCTTAACTCAACCTATTCATTACTTTTTGGGTGGTATGGGGAAGAATGCACCAAGTTTATACCAAAACTAAAGAACATATTTAACATGTATTATGATCTAAAACACATAGTATTATCAATTCAAATCTTGGCTAGAACTTCAAATGCATTTATAATGTTGTTGATCAAGAAATCCACTATCACCTTAGATGTTGCATTGTAAATTGGAATTCCCTAAGCCCACTTGATGAGGTAGTTAGTAGTCACAAGGATCCACTTATGTTCATTAATGGAATTCTCTTGTATTTCTCATATAAATTCTATCCCCCACTACTGAAAAGGGGCCACAACTAAAAGAGGTAGCAGGGGAAGTGAACCATCAAACTTTAGTTTTCTTGAGAATATTTGGAAAGAATCACACATTTGAATCATTCATACTACATCCTTAAACAATGTGTTCCAAAAAAAAATAGCCCTAATTATCTTCTATGATGTGGTATTAGCCTTGAAATTTCTACCAAACATACCATGATGACACTCCATGATTACTTTTTCAGACTACTCACCATCCAAACATTTGATTAAAACTCCCTCATGGTTTCTCCACATCAACTCACCCTAATTCAACATATTTTTTTGAGATTGGATCTTGAGGGTTCTCCTTTTATTCTCATCCATTGATGGTGGGAAATTCATATTCACTAAGTAAAAGATTACATCCTTGTACCAAGTATTTTCACTCAACTTGCACAAAAGGGAAAATCCTTTGTATTCACCTCATTCACCTTTGTTGCTTCCAAGTTGGAATTTTCCATCAACTTGGACAAGCCTTGGCATATGAAAAGTTTTATGATTTGAATCTCCATATCATACTCCTAGATTTTATTAATCCAATAACATATTTTACTTGAGACTTATTGTTGCATGAAAATATCTTTGACTATTGGGTATGGCACATTGGCTATAACCTTAGCACCCACAAGATAAGATCTAAAAAATTTACTGCCTTAACCAAAGCATAATCATACTTCTCCATTGTAGAATATTTCAACTCAACTACTTACAATGAATTACTAATGATGGATAATGGTTGATGATATCCCTCATCATTATTTTGCAATAACACAAAAATTATGGTGTAAAATAATGCAAAAGAAAATATTTGGAGACACTTGAAATAATTAGGACTTACTAGGATAGGAACCTTTGATATAGCCTACTTAATCCCTTTGAAAGCTTCAATTGACTCACCACTCCATTCAATCGATTTTCCTTTCTTAAGAATTTTTGATATATCCTTAGTTTTCTTGTCAAAGTTATGAAAAAAGCTCCTAACAAAGTTGAGCTACCCAAAAAAGGATTTAATTCCTTTCATAGATTTAGGTTGAGGGATGATGTTAATAGCCTTAAATATTTTGGGGTCTATTCTCATGCCATCCTTTGATATAATATGCCCTAGAATATTATCCTCCTTAACACCAATCTGACACTTCTTGGGATTTAAAGAAATTTCACTCTCCATGCATCTTTTAAAAATTAATTTGAGATGTTTGTAATGCTCACCATTTTCCTTTGAAAATACAGCTAATTCATCTTAGTAAAATACGATGATCTAGTCAATAAGACCAACAAAAGCTACACTCATTACTCTCTAAAAATTTTATCCTACATTCTTTAAAACAAATGATATCCTCACATACATATATGTGTTGGAGTTAAAATGACACTAAGAGGGGTGAACTGTCTTAATAGATTTGACCAATTTTCACATATTCAAAACATAGCTCAGATTTGATCTCAATATTATTTTGATTAATGCATTCATGAGTTGAATGTAATCATTCATAAAAAAATTTGAGAAAAGTAATAATCCCAATAGTGAACTCAAACAACAACAACATAGTAAAGTAGTGAGCACACAAAAGAACAAAGAGACACAAGCTTTTTCCAAGTGGAAAACCCTCCTAGGGTATAAAAACCACTCCCAAACCGGGCCTTTAATGGGCTTAATCTTGAAAACCACTTTTAACAATGCCTTATAGGCTAATTCTTTGAGCACCAACTCAAGGAGCACCAACCCCTCATTTTGAAACACCGATTTCAAGGAGCACCAACCCCTCGTTTAGAGATATCTATCTCAAGGAGCACCAATCCCTCAAGTTATTTTCAGAACAATTAAAATATCAGAGGATCTCTCTGTTTTCTAGTAAGCTCAATAAACTCAACACTCTTATCTCCCTAATACCCTAAGAATACAACTCTTGTATTACAGAGTTTTCCAATACATCTTTTGATACGGCCAAAATAACTATCTCTCAGAATTACAGGCCAGCAGTACCTTCATAGTTTTCAACACTGGTTTTTATATACATTTCAAGTATGTTTGTTATCAAGAAATCTTCAATCAAGCGTTTTTCACAAGATTCTGAAACTCTCTTGCTATTTTTAGAATCTGAAGCTAGATAATGATGATCTGTAGATGATGGTAAAAATCAAAGTAATGCATATCCAGAAACCTTTAATTTATGCGCTGAGTTAGGAGATTTCAAATTGTAACTGAAAGATTTTCATCAAAGCCATGTCTGCCCACTAACAAAAAATCATAACCTTTAATATCTCAGAGAATATCTTGCCAAAGATTTGATACCAACCAAAGATGTCTGCATGCAACTATACTTAGAAAATCCATGCCAGCCATAGTGTATGAGACTTCAAAAATCATTCGTTGAGACAACAGTCACCACATGTTCTTTGTGATTCGCTATGACCTTATGCGAGCTACATTTCTTTTTCCTTATTTTCTTTCGCCGAGACCCATCATAGTCAAGGAGAAGACATAATGAATACTTTATGTTACGTCGAGAGCCATGTGTTATGTTCTTTCCAATTGCGGAGACATAAGAAAGTTTCTCACTAAGATGCCATTTTCATTTCATTCACTGTCACTATAACCTTTTGAAATCGAAGAGACATCTTGTAGACAAGTCTTTGTTTTTCCAAGAGCCCCCGTGATCAACCTTGTTTCTGTGACAATTCAACACCTATGCCGAAGGCAAATTTATCACCGTCAGTCATCCCTTTGTTTGTTGCTGTGACATTTTGTTGTCAGAGAGACATTATGTAGATTTCATTATGTTTCACTGAAAGGCTTTATCCATTATGAGTCGCTGTGACAAAAACACACTCTCGCTAAGATGTATCCTTCATCCACCTTTGCCAAGACAATGTTTAGTCGGGGTGACATCTTGTAGAGCATCCAGTGTCTTACCGAAAGCTCACATGATCATTCTTGTCGCCATGACATATTACTTTCAGGGAGACCTCATATAGATAACTTCATTATACTGAAAAACTTTATCCACTGAGAGTCGCTAAGACAATACCAACCTTTCGCTGAAAGTCATTCATTAGACTTTGTAGCCAAGACTTGACGGGTTCGTTGAGACTCTACATCGAAACACATGAGTCTTACCGAAATGTATTTCATTATTAGTGGTCGGCAAGACACAACAGTTCTCTCACCGAAAAGTAACCTTCATTCTTATGAGTGTTGCTATAGCATACCGTCATCGGGGAGACCTCTCATAGAATGCTTGAGTCATACCGAAAGTCTTTATGCACAAGTCGGTAAGACACCATGAAATAATTATGACATTTCAGTGAAGCCACAACCTTATTTATAAGACCTTTCGTGCATCTACAGGAGACAATATGTTCTGCGGAGACTATATAAATCGTATCACATTGAGTTTGGCCAAGAAAACCCCAAGCAGATGATGTCGTATGACAAAACCACTTCACGAGACCTATTCTCGAGCACGTCAGCCTTCAGCTAATGAACCTCCATATGCATATTATCGAGGAGACATTTGCCCGATGAGACATTACCTCGATAACAAACTCCTCATGGTTCATCCTCGCCGCTTTCAAACCACGGAATGTCTCTATTGATAGACATCCATGTGCATATGGTCAGCCGAGACATAACAATTTTGCCGCGGACCCTTCACCGATGCCTTAAACTCATGCCGATATATAATTTTTCAACTAATGTTAGTGTGACATACCATTTCATTGTGACTTCATACCGGCTATCATGTCCGGCCGGTGAATCTTTAATGTGCCGCCACCAAGACACAAAGTGTCGCATGAAATAACATGCCTATAGGGGATTTCTTTACAATCGATGAACCACCTCATGTATTAGTTGATGAGACCCGACTCATTCGCAAGATCCCTCTCAGAACACAACTCATGCCGATAGACCTTTCCATCGTCACCAAGACCACGCGGAATGTCATGCTGAAAGCTTCCTATATGTAAAATCAAATCATTATGACATCAAAAATGTCTTGTCGATAGGCAACACGTGGCATATTTCAAAATGGATTGGGGAGACCTCGCCATTTCACGCCGATATGTTTCTTTTTCACACCGTGAGACTCCATGACCTAAGCTCAAACCGACAAGCATCAAAGAAATTAAGAGATTTGAATGTAAATTGTCCACTGAATGCCAAGACAAGTAAACCATATAGACAAATCAGACAATAAAGCGCATGAGAAACCAAACTAAACTATCAACAAGTAGAATCAATCGAAAGGATTGTCATCAAGGACAAACCATATGATCAACAACCGGTGAACCAACAATATGTTCCCCATGGAGTAGTTAATTTTGTTTTATGTTCTGAATCTTTCACAACCACCTAGTTGGAGCCTAAATATCCATCCATCATATATATTAGTTATGATTCTATTACTTGTTGCAACAAGTGGTCCATTCTTGGAAGATGGTAGTTATCCTTGAGATATTTTAGGTTGATATTCCTAAAATCAACACACAGCCTTATTTCTCCATTTTTTTTGTATTGAGACAAGATTAGGAACCCACTCAAAAATGCCTAATTTCTTTGATGATTCTTACCTCCTTTAATTCCATCAAATCCTTTTACATTTGGGGAGCTGGCCAATGTATGATTGATAGACATTTTTTTTTCCTAAATATTTTAGCATCAGGCTAGAGCAGGATAGTATGTTGAAGCAAATCCTCCCTATATGCCTGGAGATCCTTATACAACCATGCAAAAAAATTCTTAAATTTATATAGTAGGGAAATCAACATCTATTTTTAATGAGGTTTCAACTTCTTACTGATGTAAGCCATCTTTGTATTTTTTAGTTGTCCCTAAATTTACTCCCACGATATCATCTTTGTGAGTTGATTTGATTTTGTTCTTGTAGCAATATCCACTATCAAACATTTTTTCAATGGAAACCAACCCTTTAGGAATAGTATTTGTCTTTATTTGTACTAATTCATTCCAAAACAAGGTTTATTTTATATTTTCTATCCACCATTGGTTTTCAATCAATCAAATAGTTATCAAGATCATCCATACAATTCACAAATTTTTTGATATGTTGACTATCATCAAATACCTACTAACTGCATATGTTATCTAGTATAGTGGTCCTTGCTAATATCTCAATGTTTTCTCTAATAGAATAGAGGAAGATTAGAGTTCAATTCATACCTTGATGTAGCAACAACAAGGGCATCAACATAAACATTTATTTTATGTCTAACCATTCAATACCAATGGCGTCAAATAATTCCATGCTATCCCAAATAATATTTCTATATGATCTCAACTTCTCTTCCTTCACTACAAATATGCCCTTTACCTATTGTACTACTAGTTTTGAATTCCCATGAATTTCAAGGCATCTAATTCCATGTTTATGAGTTATGTTCAACCCTAAAAATAGGGCTTCATATTTAGTAATATTATTATTACATTGAAATTTTAGCCTAAAGGAAAACTTACATTTTTCATTAAGTGGAGATATCAAAATAATACCAACACCATTACCTTAAATGGAGAAAGTACCATCAAAGAGCATGTTCCAAATACCATCAGTCAACTCCTTATCAATATATAAAGGAATAATAGCATCCTCCTCAATCCCCACCTCATCATAGTAACCTATCATGTGATCAAAACTTGTGTCAAATATGTTTACCTCATTAGGTGAATTTTGTTTATGCTCAATGTTGTAAGGGAATGTTTTTTCACTATTTAGCTTGAAATTTTCACCATGCAATGGAATGTTGGAATAGGATAAATCCATTTGTATTCTCCCACCAACAAATCCAACCCACTTTCTAGACAACATCATTCCCCACTTAGGAAGACAATCCACTACAATAACATCTATCATGAAAACTTTGCTCAAGTAGGCAACTAGTTGGACCTCTACATTGCTCGTCAACCCAATGACATTCACTTCTCTAGAATCCATAGAAAAAAATTTATTGTAGGACTTTTACACTCATATAATAAGTTCATTCATTACCTCAAGTGGCACGACATTACTAGATGCACCCAAATCAAGCATACAATTATGGAGCAACCAACCATTGATAATTAAAGTGGTGTAAAAGGGATCAAAACTTATCTAATTGTTCACCACAAATGCACCAAGGTAAACCTCTATAGTCTCCTCTTTCTCTATCTTCTCTTCATCATTTGGGGTGTCATTTGGTTTCTTACACATGGCAGAAGAAATAAAATATAGAGCCCTTACTCTATTCTTAAGAATTCTAATAGCCTTAGGTAAAGGTAGAGAAATCCTCACCTAGCTCAAAATCTATCCAACATCATTTAGAGCATATATTGGAAAATTCATAATAGGTTCTATGGTTATCTCATTCAAATATAGAAAGCAAGACCCCAACTAATCTAGAGAAGGAATAGTTGTGTTATCTCTTAATCCCTTCCTCATTTGAACAGTAGTAGTCACATGGCTAGGTGATATCTCCTTATCTTTTTCAAATTATTTCACATTAGCAACCTTTTCCACTTGGATAGTGTTGCCACTTGTTCACACATATTGATTTTGTATCTTGGGCATATAATTTTTCTTTACTAGTTGCTCGAGATTTTTTCTTTTATTAGCAACCTTCTTAGTCAAAAACTTTTGTTCATCCACTCCACCAACCTTTAGTTTGTCAATATCAAACCTTGGGACCTTCATATTTTATTTATTAGATCACTACCCCTACATCAAGACAAACCTATCTCTAGACCTACATAATCGTAACATCAATGAGGGCTTTAATATCCTCATTTGATGGTATCATTCTCTTGTATCTCTATTGCATGAGATCCTTCAAATTCTCAAAATCATGAGCAAGAAGTTGATATTGTTATCGACCAACACTACCTTCACATTGAAAAACTTGGTCTCTTAAACAAATATTGCCATGATATATTGCAATATTTTCTTGACCATATATACCAATTCATCAAATTGATCAATGGTGTCCTCATAATATTTTGCACTAATATCCTCATTTAGGAATTCATCATCCCTACTCAAAGAAAGTACAACCACACAATTCAAAGGATCATGAGCTAGGAAGCAAGACTCACACCTTAAATTATCCTCATAATAATTTGCATGCTCCCTCTTTAAGGGTTGTATCCTTTTCATGTTGTCAAAAATTCACATTCTTTGGGGCGTCTCACTTATCATCTTGTTGTGGCCTCTTGGACCAATCAATATTGTGGGACCTATTGTGTAGTTGTTTCCATTCATTGAAATGTGTGGATGCACTTTGAGGTGGAAACCCCCTAGCATTATGTGCAACCTTATGGGATAAATCCTTCATAGCTCCCATTAGTTTATCCAATTTATCCTCAATTGAGAGAGGTTTACTCAACACAGTAATATGCGATTGTGACAACTTCACATCAACCCTTTTCAATTATTTACTAGATTCCCTCTTATTGCTCTCAATATTTATGGTTATTATGTATACTTCTCTAATCATTTCAGGATTCTAATCTCTTAAGAAATGTCCTCTCTTAGCATCAGAAAAACCATAATACAATACAAGACACAGATTAATTGGATTTTAGATGTTGGGGTACCTTTCTCATGATCAATATGAACCTATTATTGAAGTCTAGTATAATCTCATTGATGCTCTTTTTTATAGTGTTGAGCTCATGGATAGACAATTTTGGATCAATCTTATCCCCATATTGCATTGTGAATTCCTCCAATAATTCTTCCCAAGAGGAGATGCTTCTATTAGGAATATTTTTGAACTATTATTTAGTACTTTCCTCCAAAGAATACACAAATATCTTCATTATCACATCTTCATCTTCAATTTCATATTCATTGGTGATATTAATGAATCATCTCAAGTGCTCTTCCCCTACCACTACTTTGTTGCCCTAAAAATTTGGAATTTTTCCTCTAATCTTACTTGGGATTGGATTTAGGTAATTGGGAATAACAAAGAAATCCAATTGTCTATAGCATTCAATTCCCAAAGGTTGTCGAACTGGAGAAAATATATAATCTTGTCTTCAAGGGTCATTCCCTACATTTTTCACTACATTTCTATTGTAGGTTATGTTGATTTTGTTGTGAGTTAGTGTAGGATCATGGGGGTCCAAACTAGGCCTCTAAGTGGCAATGAAAATTCAGAAAAGAAAAGTTAGGAAACTTGACATAAAAATTTGAATAGGTTATTAACATAATTTTAAAAATATGTAACAACAAAACTTGTAGAAAATTGAATGTAGTTTCTAGGCTACTAGTCCTTTTTTGGAAAAAAGTAAATCTGTTTAGGAAAAAAATGGAATTTCAATGCAGTGGTACTAAATTTTTCAAGAAAAAGATAAGAAGTAGGTGTATGTCTGACCAGCCTAAGTACAAGAAAAACATAATATTTTTTTCTAAAACTTTCAATATATGTATACACATGCCCGAATATGCCAGATTTTTTTTTGTATTTTTTTTGCATGTAAATAATTAGTTATGATTTTTTTATTAGAACATTTTAGAATTATTAAACCGTGTTTGTTTGACCACCATAACGTGGTAAAAAAATTATGAAATTCAATTATTTTTTATTCTATAGTATGTGAAGCATAAAATGTGACACATTGATGGAATTGTTAGATACCAAAATTTGGACCCCTCTGCCAAGTTGTGAAAGAACTCAACAAATTTGGACTAACATGGGACTGCTTTCAAGTTGTGGGTATCCTATTGTGAAAGCAGACCTCCATATTATGGTTGGCTCCCCTTTTGATGGTGTCACCTAAACTATTCCTTGTTGGGAAAAGGGGAGAAAGAAACATAAAAAGAAAACTAAACCCCTATGGTGGTGCACCTAATGATTTCTTAGACCTATACAGTTGCTTTAACACACAATCTCATCAAAATCTTAGCTTAAATTAACACAACTCAGATATTTTAATATATCAATGCATAAGTATTTTTTAAGGAGGTTTGGTTCTCTTAACATTTCTTAAGGAAAGGAAATCTTTCACAACTAAAAGACTATTTGAACCACCACACAGCTTACAACCTACATCAATATATATTTATCCTACCTAAAGGTGCTAAAATGAGACAAACGTTGAAGGAGTTACCAAAACTCACAAGAACATTCATCAATCACCACACTACATACAATGAGATAGCTTCAAAGAAGGTAAAAACTGAATTTCATTAATAAAAATGGTGTCACATACTGCTATACATGTCTAATATTGAGTCACAATGTTGTCCTCTACTTGAAAAAAGCTCCAAAGTAAGCTACAATGCTTGCAGAAAGAAAGAAAGAACCCCCAAAAACTTAAGTTTGAAGATACTTTAAGCAATTACGAAACCACTTCTCACACATGTCCTTCTAGAAACACTAGGTCGGATGCAACATAAAGGCCAAAAAGAACCTTCCAAAACTCCTCCAAAATGTCCTCCAAATGCAAAAAAGTCAAGCCAAGACCCAAGTCGTGCCAAAAGTGTGACAAAACTACATCCAAAAGGTCCATCTCCTCCAAAATCAGTCAAAGATGACCCACTCACCAAACCCACATGTTAGTCAAAATTTCAAAATCTCCACATGTTGTTCAAATTATTCTGAACCACACTTTTTGTGTGTTTGCAAAGCACAGGACTCAACTAAACCTCCTTTGACTAGATCGTAAAAGCACATGCCTTCTCATTTTGCATTTGAAAAATAACATTTAATTAAATGGTTTATGGGTACACCATTTAATTAAATGTTTTACATTTGAAATAAAAATGTAAAGGAAAAGGGCTCAAATAATTGCTTTCTATGATGTGGTCTCCAAATCATAAGGTTCAATTACACCCCTATATACCTGCAAAGCATAAAGCCTTAACTAGAAACCCTATATGCTTGCAACATACACCATAGCTCCTTTTTTCTTGCTAAACAACATAATTAAAATGATTTACAAAAACATCATTTTAACTATATTTAGCATTATAGTTATATGACTCAACCAAAAATAATCAATGCAAAAGCTAAAGTGTTTTAAAAAAACTTCACACCTAGCATATATGAGGGCTTTTAAATCACCTAAGGCATGAAACCCACAAGCACATTAGTTGCATGGTTATTTTTGTGAAAAGATAGACACAAATCCCATCTCCAATTGGCATACATTAGGGTTTTGGAACCCTCAGCACAAAACACTGTAAAATTCACAAAAAGAACTTCATTTTCGTTGTCGAGCTTTCTGGAAGATCCTTGCCGCCATAGGGTTTGTTCAGGCTCAAGCTCATCCATGGTGCATTCCTGAAAGTCTTTAACACATTCTATGCAAAAAAAGAAGGTTGAATTCGGGTAAGACATCTTCATGTAGAAATTTTACTATTTTCTTCATTATTTCTATAGAAAATATGCTCCATTCGAGCTTTGTAGCTATCAAAATAAACTAAAAATTTTACTTCTCAATGAGTTTCTGCATACTCTCTTAGCTTTTCAATGAGACTTTTGTTTCACTTTCTAAAGGAAAAACTGAAAATATTTCCTTTTTGTGTATTTCCTCCATTATTTTTCTCACGGCTTATGATGAAAGCTTTATTCCTTTGCGCCTTGTACTAATGCAAAACACTTAGGGTTTATTCTATGATATTGTTGAGGGCTTTGAATCTCTCCACTTCCTCCTTCTGGGTTTCATCTATTCAGCTGTAGAAAGAAAAGAAAAAATGGTTGTGGCCTCATATATTGCAATGTTTGGGTTTTCTGTATTCTGCTATAGGTATCCTTTAATTTCTTATGCATATAAATATTTTGAAGTTTTTTGGATTTCCTATTCAAAATTTGTTGTGACAATGGGGATTTCACCTCTATTCTCTTCCCTTTGAAGTCATGAAATAGCGACCAACATTGTCATAATCACCTTTACCATGATATTATCGTGCAAGATTATAATATGAATGACATTTCATGAGAGGTTAGTCAGCTGAAACAAGACCCCAACCAAAAGTTCCACAAGAAAAAGTTTCCATGTAAATAAACATGATCTACAAAATGATTCAATGTCATTGCACAGTATGGGTATATCAAATACTCTATGCATTTTCTCATTCCTTCATGAACACTGCCCTTTCCTTTAAAAAACAAACCCTCTCTCCCATCTATACATTAGCTGCCCTAGCTAAGTTGTCTAACCTACACCATTGAATTTCAATTCTTCTGTAGATTATATTTGCAATGATTATCTCTAGCAGTTCTGAGAGGCATTTTCCACATCTTGAATTTTATTAAAGCAACCCCAAGTTAAAACAATTCTTCATCATAATCATTTCCATGGTTGCTTGCATACCTATATCATGATCTCTACCTCCATTCTCTGTATTTGAATTATTCTGGATTTCTCTTCATACCCTTGATCACTTACATGTTGCTTCTACAGTATTCAAAAACACCATTTGCATAGTGCTATTGAATTCCTAAAATTGTACTTTTGTAGCCAACTAGGGCTTCCAAAGACTTTGTGGCACATTATTAGTGTAATCAAATACCAAGGGAGGGAAATCTCTTGTGACAACCTCATTGATTCCATAAAAATAAGCTTCCAAAATAGAGATATTTGGCCTTAAAAAATGAAACATTACTAAAGCTTCCAACAACTCTTCCACCATTGACATTTGCACATGAATTGTTGGGACAACTTACCAGTTCCATGCCCTCTATTAAAAACATTTCCTCATCAATAGTCTGTGGAACAAAGGGACTTAGGCTTCTTAGGTCTCTACTGAATTTAAATGTAGTTTTTGTATCATTAAATGCAGGAAGAGTGGGCATCACAAGGACTAATGCATTCCTGCTACCTTTGTACTATAATATTGCAATAGTTGTGGTATTTAAGAATCTTGTGCTTTGAGGATCACTGTTGTATGCACGGGTGGCAATGCAGTAGAGCCCTGAACTCACCGACATCCCATCTATCATTTTGAGGTATATATTTCTGCATTTAATACTGATATAACCATTGATGGGTCTTGAAAAAACCTCATGCCTTGTCTTCTTCATTCAACAAATACAGGTATAAAATGAATGGTTATTCACTGACCAATAATAGTGAGTAATTGTATCTTTTCATTTTTCCATTTTCTTTTGAACAACCCTTCATAAAATGCACCAGCAATATGCTTTATTTTCATCATTCCCTGCCCCAATGCATTGTGTTGCCCTCAAGGTTGCCATAGTAGCTTGACTATCCTCTAGTGATTGTCAATGAATGCTTTAAATCATCATCATTAGAACAAGGAAATATTTATCTTCCTTTCATTGCTGCCTCATGAGAGTCATTTGTAGATCATTGCTTTTTCCATGCATACATGAGTTGTCCCACCACTATCCATCTGCATTTGAAGATGACCCTGTAACTTTTAATGGCACTGTCCTTGTTGTCCAACATTTCATATGTTGCCACCTTCTATGAACCGTCCTCTCCTCTTAATTCTCAATCTCTTCCTTCTAACACCTACATTGTGTTGGAAAGTTCACCACCTACTGTTATGAACCTTAATTGTTATTTCCCAATGATTTTTCACCCTTTATGATTGCCTTTAAAGATAATGATTACCTTGAAAACCATTTTCTTTAATTGTGATCACTGTTATTGCCTTGGAAAGTCTATAGTAGGATCTATGTTAGGTAATCTTCCCTCTTCATTGCATGAATTCTCCATAGTTTATCATTCACTACTAAAGTGAAAACATGATTCACTTGTTCCCTTAATGAATGTAATGACTTCCCTTGTTGTCTTGTAGCATGCATTCATGGTGAATTGTCATGTTCTTACTTGTTGCTCCATATGACTCATGATGGTTTCAAACATGACTTGATAACTCCTTCATTATAATGAATGGATGCATAATTGAACTTGATGCATCACATAAATCATTTACTTCTTTAATAAAATGGATCTTGGATCCACTTAAGAAGATTGAAAGACATATCCAGCAAAATGTGCATTCCTTTTGATATGATGACAGTCTTTGATTGACTCATAATGAAAAGATGAAGGGTAACTCTCTTGACAGTTCACATTATTTTTTGCATCTTTTGAATTTGATAATGAAAGTTGATCAACTAGTGTGATTCCATATTGATTTAATGCATCAATAACATGTTTATCATTGATTTGATCAAGTTTCTCAATTTCATATCCCTCTTAAAACATCAAAGGGAAAAATTTTAGGCTCAACCCTCTTGGGAGCCACATTTTACACCACGTGTTGTAATTAGTTGAATCAAAATAGAAACCAAGACTTGTCCTAAATCTGCACAAGGAACAAGCCAGTTAGATAAACCAATCATATCATAGGTTTGTTTGATTACTCATTTCTTTTTTTCATGTACACTTATGGTATGATGCTACTTTAATGCTTATGTACATTTGATTACACGTTTATGGATGCTTTGCACATATTTTGATCATGGACCTTTCATTGCTCTAACAACACTATTTTTTTAGATGCAGGAATCCTAGGAGTAGCGAGGAGAGTGTCAAACAGAAGCAGGGCAATGGGGAAGACCGGATGATGTAGGACCAAGCCAATGGGATTCGTCATTCCACCAAGAAATTATGGGTCCCTTTTAATTTTATGTGCAATTTCCTTTCTGTTTATCTATAGGTGTATAGTCTTTTCTTTATAAGCATTAGAATAGCTAGTCCCTTGGCTTGTGAGGGACATTATACGATTATGATCATCAATAAAGATTACATTTGCAATACATGTTGGTTTTCTTTCTTATTTGTATGTAATTGCAAACCTAGAATAATGCAATCTATTTTGACAATCTCATTTATGCACATTAATGAACTTTAGCAGAACATGAAATGTCTTTTAATGTTTAAATGTAAACACATAAGAATAAATAGTAAGTTACCTAATTTTAGATGGAAGCCAAAATCAGGTAGTAGGAATAAGAAAGACTGTAACACCCTTCAAAAACCACTTCAATCCCTCTTTAAATCCACATAGGCATTACAACAAACAGTTGGAAGTATTTCTCATAAAACAAGAAAAATTGGTTTGCACTTGCAAACATGATATTGCAATGTAAAAATAAAGGATTACAAAAAAAAAATTCAAAAAAGGACTGATGGATAGCAACATATTTCCATTTAATACCTGCAAAAACCCTCTTAAAATGCTCTCACAATCGATTCTTCAAACAATCTAGAAATTACAAACAATCCAACACAATCTCGGTTTGCAACTTGCAACCATTGCTATGCTTCAAAGAAAAATATTATTACAACTTATTTTCAGACATAGAGGACTGATAAACACCAATAAAACCCTATACAAATATCACATAAGCCAATGAAATACATTGAAAATAATTCTTATGCTCAAACTATGTGAGCTCCCACTAATCTATGCACTCTCCAACACCTCTATTCCACCTACAACTCATGTAACTTCTCACTAAAAGACTTGGCACTCTATTTTCTGTTATAAATCACTCCAAACCTGCAATAAACAACATTTCAAACCCCCAAAAACTGAGAACTAAACTCATGTATTTTCTCCCTTCAACAAGTAGACTTATGTCTCACAATCTTTAGTTATGCAAACTGCAACAAACACTCACAACAATCAACAAGTTCTAACCATGAACTTCCAATCTATTTGTTGCTGAAAATAGCTCCTCACACCTACAACATACAGCAAAAATAAACCTCCAAGGGATGCTACAACCTCTCTCCAACTCCTTTTCAACTCCTCCCGAAAACTGAAAGCTACAGGAAGAAAAATGCCTTCATACTCCCTACCGAAATTTCATTTCATTTCATTTCATTTCATTTCCTTGAAATTCCCCTTTCCCAAAATTGGAACGACCCCTATCATGTAGCTGCACCAAAAACATAAAATAATGTTAAAAAATTAAATCCAATTGATTTATCCATTCCACAAAAGTTGGGAGTTACATTTGACCACTCCTCCACTAGCTCCTAAAAAGAAAATCCCAGAAAAAATAGACCTGGAAACCCACCTCCACAACTCCTATTTTTTAGGGATTCTAAATAATTGTTTTAAAACACCTTTATTTCATATCCCAATTCCTATCATTCTTTTCTTGGCATTTTTGAATTCAAATTGCATTAAAATTGCAATTTTGCATTATTTGCACTATGCCAATTTCAACCATTTCAAAATGAGCTTGACTAAACATGAAATTAACCACGATGAAATGAAATTCAACATCCCTCACATGAAATTAAAATTCATCTCACAACCTCACCAAAATTCAAATGCAAATTCAAATTCTTTTTGGTTGATGTAGGATAGCCTATTAACCATGGATGCTCCTACATCAGACACCCACAGTAAGAAATTTTTTGTGAATATGGATTCACAAAATGGAGTTGAGTGGTAGTATGAACCTTTTAGATGCAATCAATCTACAACAAACTCCATCACTGATCTTGGTACCTCTGATAATCTCTACTTCCTCCTCTTCCAACATCTTGTCGGAACATTCACCATCCTCCTCCAACAACCCTACATCTCATTCTTCTCTCCTCTTGTGGACTTGTATCCACCATTTACCATCTTCCTCCTAATTCCACACATTTTTCTCTCTTCTCTTGTGGGATTTGACCCACCATTGATCGACCACCTCCACCAAAATGTACCTACACCAAAATCTCCAACACCATACAAATGCTCTGCATTCCACACTTCACTAGCAATCTCTAACTGAACCATTTAATTTAAATTCACTCAATCATCCAACCAATCATGAAAATAATTAAAAAGAAAAGGTTTCACATTCTCATTACTTGCTGCAATATCATTCTCAACCTCATCAAGGCATTCATCAAAATCTGATTTCACCTCATTACCTTTTGTTGCAATCTTCACTCCACCTTCCGTCAACACTTGCCATTCCTTTTCTACCGCTGAAATATTTTCATCTACACAAGATCCACTCTCATCTTCATCATAAAAATGAAACATATTATGCATTACTTTTTTCTCTTCAACATTTTCTTCACCATTTCCTATTGCCATATCTTCTTCACCTTCACTCTTAGTTGCACTTTCATTTTCCATTACTTTCAAGTCCTCCAAAGGACACTCATCATCCTTAATCATTGCTACACTACTTATTTTCTGTCTTTATCCTTTTGAACAAGGATTTCAACATTTTCTTTTTAATCCTTCTTCACTACACACAAAGTTTCACTTGCAAACATATCAGTACCAAAAGAAAAATAAGATTCAACCCTTCCCGTTTTATGTTCCTTTCTATCCTTATTATCTACTACAACTTCTTTTGCCACTTCCTCTTTCCTATCCTGCAAAAGATTTAAAACATATTCTTCCCCATCCTTTATGATGCTATATGTATTATTCCTACCATCATGTAGGGCTCTTTGATCATACAACCATGGTCTAACAAACAAAACATGGCATATATCCATAGGTACTATGTCACATACAATCACATCTTTATATCTACAAATTTGAAAATCAACCACACATTGCTCACTTACCCATATCTAGAAATCTCCTTGCAACCAAGAAATGTAGTATGGGATAGGATTTTTTATTCTTTTCAATTTCATCTTGTCTACCATCTCTTCAGATACAATATTATTGGTGCTACCGCTGTCCACAATGACTTTGCAACATTTCCCACTCACCTTACACCTTGTTTTAAATTACTCCTCTGGATGGGCTCTTGATTCTCTATTTGTGGCTCTATAAATTCTTTCTTCATCACAAAACATTCTCCTGGCTTCCAAGACATTTTTTCAAACACTTTTCCACACTCTCTTTGCAACTGCTTCACTCTCTACCCGTAGGTCCTGTACAAACTACCTCACATCAACGCTTTTTCCTGCACACTCAGAAACAACCAGCTCTAATACCACTGATTGAATACGAAAGGCTGCAACACCCTTCAAAAACCACTTCAATCCCTCTTTAAAATCCACATAGGCATTACAAAAAATAGTTGGAAGTATTGCTTATTAAACAAGAAAACTTGGTTTGCACTTACAAACTTGATATTGCAATGTAAAAAAAAGGATTACAAAACATTTTCAGTCAACAAAGGATTGATGGAAAACAACATATTTCCATTTAATACCTGCAAAAATCCTCTTAAAACCCTCTCACAATCGATTCTTCAAACAACGTAGAAATTACAAACAATCCAACACAATCTTGGTTTGCAACTTGCAAGCATTGTTATGCTTCAAAGAAAAATATTATTACAACTTATTTTTATTCACAGAGGATTGGTAAACAACAATAAAACCCCATAAAAATATCACATAACCCAATGAAATAAATTGAAAAATATTCTTATGCTCAAACTATGTGAGCTCCCACAAATCTAC
>VDFB02039603.1:0-20014 GCA_007258455.2 Sequoia sempervirens | reverse complement strand
GCATTTGTGGAAATTGGGATCTTGTTCAACATGTTGAATGTCTTCTTCAGTTATTTCTTCACCTTTAGTGTTGTTGATTCCATGGAAAGGATTCTCTTCAGCCTCAGCCATGGTGTTTGGCATTTCACTTTTTTGAGTTTCGATGTTTTGAGTCTTAATGATTGGAGTTTCAATGGTTGTAGTTCCAAGGTTTGGCTCTTCAATGTTTTGATTTTCAAGTCCTTTTTCCTTGAATTTTTATTTTTGTAACCTTGTTTGAACAGGAATACAAGTGTTATAGTTTTGACTAAACTTTGATCTAAGTTTGGAAGAGTACCAAGGATTACAGCTAAGTGAAATAGAATGAAATCTAATGAGACTAAGTTTGATTTGACTATATAGCTTCATTTCGTGATGAAAGGATGGTAAATCATAATGATGAAACTAGGCTTAATAATCAAAGGTGTGATAAGTTTGATGATTTTGGCACTTTGAGATGTTAGATCTTGGTTTAGGTTGGAGAATTCCACTTGTAGAGGTCAATTTTAACAATTTTAGACTCTATGGTACCTAAGGAATGATTCTAGACTTGAAGAAGATTTTAAATTTTGGTTTAAACTGTGAAACAAGGGACAAGTTTAACTCTCGGATTTTGCATTTAATGGATGTGCTAAAACAGAGCCTGGATGCATTAAAATATTTGATAGATGCACTAAAAAAAAGGATGAATGCACCAGAAAAGTGTACAAATGCACTATAAGATTGCTCGAATGCGCTAGAACAGAGGGTTGATGTGCAAGAAAAATGCACAAATGTGCTATAACTGAGGGTAAATGTGCTAGAAAAATGCATAGATGTGCTACAAGATTGATTGGATGCATCGAAACAAGGGATGAATGCATTGGAAAATTGCACAGATGCGCTATAATAACAGTTGGATGTGCTATAGGATTGCACAGATGTGCTAGAAAATGTAGCGGATGCGCTGAACTAGGAAAATGACGTAGTTTCTTGCAAGTTTGTGTTTGATTTTATGATTTTCCAAGTTGTTCCAAAGGATGTTTTTCTGAATCAAGGTTTTCACTTCCAATGCATGATGTTTTGTTTGAAATTTGTTTAAAAACACATTGGTAAAGACATATCAAGCATGTACAACTTAAGGCTGTGTGGGACAATATTTATTGGATTCCCACTTGGATTTTACTCCAGCTGTGCTTACTTATAGCAGATGATTAGATGCTTGACCCCACTGGCTCCCCTCCACGACACTCACTTCTACGGGGCAGCCAAGCATCAATACCCATGAATCTCCCATGACATATTTATCATATCTACTAAAAGCCACAAGAATGTGGAATGGCTTCAGAATGACTGTTGTTGCACCAACAAATGGAATAAGGATTTTGGCCTTGCTATAACAAAGGGTTCTAGTATAGGAATTTCGTTCGTGTGGGATCATCCATGCGGTAAGAGACCATTGTTTCCCTTCTTGTCGGAACAATCCTCATGATACTTGAACTTTCCCCAAGTACCCACATTTATATCCTGGTTGGAAATTGCTTGGATTTAGCATGTTATCGGTTGGGTCATTCCCTTGGATGATTAATTTTTCCCACAAAGAAGGCCCTCTAAGGATAAAAAAATGGGAATGGGTCTGGATTTTTGGTCACACAATTAAGGGGAGAGAATATTCCTACCATTCATCAAGCAAGAAAGACATGGTGTTCTTTATCCTTTCTAATTAAGCTAGATGCCTATCTTAAGAAAAAGAAAACATTTAAATAACTTCAACCCCTGCATAAATCATCAGTAGTTTGATAAATTTGTCTT
This sequence comes from Sequoia sempervirens, assembly GCA_007258455.2. Taxonomy (NCBI): domain Eukaryota; kingdom Viridiplantae; phylum Streptophyta; class Pinopsida; order Cupressales; family Cupressaceae; genus Sequoia; species Sequoia sempervirens. Next base: position 18,205 of record VDFB02039603.1, on the reverse strand, counting down.
TGACTAGCATATGAAAGTACCTGCAAGCAGAAAACATCAATTAGTTCTCGAATTTCACAAATTTAAACAGATGTGCTAAAATAGTCATCACATGTGCTAAAACATCAATGTGCTACAAGAACTAACCAATGCGCTAAAAAAACTACTCTATGTGTTAAAAGAACAATCAAATGCGCTAAAATAGATATTGAATGCGCTGAAGAAAAGAACGAATGCGTTAAAACACTCCATGTATGCACTAAAACATTTTTTGGATGCACCGAAAGAAATGTTGTATGCGCTGAAATAGACCCCAGATGCGCTGAAATATTCCTCAGATGCATCAAAACATAAGTCATATGTGCCGAAAGAACTAACGATTGTGCTAAAATGTCACATCCAACCTGTTTACATGAATTTTTCCTAAAAATTGTTAGAAATGGGGTATTGCCCCATGGTGGGTGCCATTTTATGTGTGTGTGAAATGTGGGAATTGTTAGTAAATCAATAGACACATCAATGAGATGTATTATATTAAATATTTAAATCAAATAAACTACTCTAAATTGCAGTTAAACAAATCTTTTAAGAACGTTTCATTGTCCTCTATTCTCAAGGATTTATTAAACCATATTGGCTCTCAGATTTTGTATATGCACTATGGTTGTTACAATGACAACTTGAGAAATGAGATAATATTCAACATGCAAGCCAATTAAGTTCCTACATGAAACTAATGTGATGAATGCTATGATAATGGATATTATGATGAATGGATAGTGATAGATTATACAATGTAAAGGCTATGATATGAAGCTAGGATGATTCTGCATATGCTCAAATGCTAACTATGAACATACTAATCTAAAATGCAATTATAAATTAAAGTATGGTATAAAATGCAACTATAAAGCAAAGTGTGATTCTAAGATGTAACTATGAAACAAAACATGATATGAAATGCAACTATAAGACTCCAAAATGCTCCAATGCTCAAATGATATTCCTGCATGATAACTCTACTTAAATGTGGATGCAAAATACAATGGAAAAGGGTTGTATTTATAGGCTTTTCCAAGCATCTTGTAATGTGGCAGTGATCAATGGTTTAGATTCGAACAAGAGGGATGAACGGTGGAGATGGAGAGAATCAAGAATGTGTTCCCTTGACCAAAGACAACATGCCAAATGAATGGAGGAATCAAGTGTGTGAGAAAAAGACCATGTGTTTGAAAGTTTGTTGAAGAAGTGTGTGAGGAATAAGCCACGTGTTTGAAAATTTGTTGAAAATAATTCTAATTTAAAAATTAGAATTATTTTATTTCATGTGACCTTGGTGAGGTGGCATGAAAAAGTTGTAGACATGTGCTTGAATTCCTAATCCGAGATTAATGAAGCTTAATTAAATAAAACAAGCTTATGAATTTTTTTTTATTTAATTAAATTAGAAGAATATGATTTTAGATTTGGAGAATTAGAAAAGGATGAACTATATAAATAAATTGAGAATTTATTTATACGTAGTCGAATATTAATTAAATAACTAGTATTTAATTAATTAAATGTCTTGACCGATTTTAGGTGTATACAAAATCCAATCATAATCATCATCCAATGTCTTGGTTCTTGATTCATCCCTTCTCCAACCTTTCATCCTTCTTCTACTGGTAAATCCACCCCTCTAATTCATCCCCAAATTATCATCATAAAGGTCCTGGGTCCAAAGCATTGCAAATTCAAACTGTTTTCATCCAAAACCATCAAATTTATGTTAAGTCCATAGTTTGACATTTTTTCACATGCTTTAACATATCCAAAGCATCCCTTAGTGCATTTACATCTGGCCATCTCCTAGCCGTTTTATAAATTAGTGCATCCATACTTGCTTCAATGCATTCACTACCTTCTTCAATACATCTTCTTTTGAGCCTTTTTCACATTTTAGTGCATTTGCACCCTAATTCAATAATTTCACACCTTGTTTCAATGAATCCACTTCTTTCTATGGCAAGCCTTCATCCAATCATAAAATCCAACCCTATCTCTAATTTGAGGTTAATCCAAACCTAAATCTAAAACTTTATTAAATCCAACTTAATGTATTTTGATATCAAAACAAATATTAAACCTCTTCTTCTATATTCTTCTAATCCATTCTATGTATCTTCCATCCAATTTAATTTTTCATTCTCATCTCACTCATCAAATGATTGTCATGAATCCATTTTACTTTGATTAGTCCCCTCATCATGAATATCCCAAAAATCCATTTGAAATCAATGATGATGATAGTCTCATTGATCAAGACAAGTATGAAATTGACCCCCTTTATGATATCATCACTAGCAAGCTTTCCCCAAGCTTCCACTACTCACCCAAACTTTTTAAGCATTAATACATTTTTAGAACGAGCTACCTTATTGTGTCTACATGTATATATATTGGTTTCCCTTAAGCTATCTTTTACAATGGAAACCCTTCTTATCCCCCATCCATATCTCCATCCTATCCTCCGTCCATATCCATACCTCAATTCTATCTTTCACTCATATTCCAGTCTTATCCCCTATCCATGTATCAACCTTTTTATTTCTATGAGGTTCCCATTTTACCTACCCCTTATCTAAATCTCTTTTCCTACTATCCATAAGTCCCTACACCCAATCCTCCATATAATCCTAATCCTACACCATCTAAATCACAACTTTTGGATATCATACAAATATTCCTCCAAGGACTAAACCAGAATCCTATAGTTGTGGAGTCATGACACCCCCTACATCACCTAATTTCATCATTAATGAGGTCATCACTCCACAAAACTCACTTCCACCATCCAAAACCCTATCACAATTCTACCTATCAAAATGCCCAAAATCCTAACATCATCCAACCCATCATAACCATCCAATCTCAACCCCGTGAACATCAAGAATCTTCCATATGTCTTCTCACCCAATATGAGGAGTCAAGACATGTTAAACCATCCTCCCCAATCACACCATTTATGTAAATCCAACCATGTAATGAAATATTTCTAAAGCATGTCAAACTATCACCCCTTCCAAATCATGATCCTACCATTCCACCTAGTCAACCTCTCGATTCCTTCCCACCTCTTATACCAACCATCAACTTATCCTCTTGATCTTGTCACCATTACTCTTGGTATTCTTCTCATTCAAGAACAACAAAAAATATCCACTGCTACCCCACTCCACCTCAAAATATACTTGTGTCTTGTTTCCAAAGTATACATCTTTTTCCCAATTGAATGCTCAAAATTGTGAACTTTCAAGACAAAGGATTAGGCCTTGATGAGTAATGCATATTAAATCCCATCCATATCAAATAAAATACATGATTTTAGGGCCTTGGTTACACATTTGAAACTCCCCAATCTAAAAAATGTTGGGATACACCTTGTTCCTCCTACAAATGCTTCTTCCAAACCAACAACAAGTGTTTCCCATCACTCCTCTGAGTAATTTATTGTAATCCCTCCTCTTCCTCCATCAAATAAATCCAAAATGAAATTCATCATCCCTACTCCATCTTAAAAATCCATTTTGGGTCCTTACATCCCAAAATACACCTTTTCACACTCCTCATCTTCACCATCCATTTTGGTTCCATACGTCTCAAAATATATTCTTCCAAATCCTATCACTCCATTCCTTATAATCCCCCATTAAGACTAAAAAAAATTCAAAATATTGTGATCCATTTATAACACATCCCCTTTCTCCCTCCTCTCTCTCTATATATATGGTACCCCATATATATATATAAAGTTATAACATACTTCATCCTTAGTTTTCTTCATTGGAATTTACTCCACACACTTAGTAAAAATAATTTGTAACTATCAATATATGAGTTTGACTTGTATTGGAATGAGGATTAATAGTCCCAATAAAAAATAGTCTTCTTTACCTTTATTAAAAAGGATCTTTGGTCACTACTGGCTTTAGAGGAAGGGTCACTAATTGTGGCTTACCAAAAGTTAGCTAAATTTTTCATATTTTGGCACCTAATATAAGCTTCCTAGAAGATACTTCGCCAATAGTAGCACTGGCTCATGATCTTGAAGGATTTCACCAATGAAGAGAAATTTCCTCCACATTCTTTATTATGTAATAGTTTAAGAAGCTTGTTCTATTGTTCTTTGTTGGAACATGTCAAGAATATCTTATTTATGCCTTTCTTGTATAAAGTATCCCTCCAAATAACATTATTAGTAGATTTAATCTTTATATATCCATTTTCCTTTATGAGAAGTGTGCTAGAAATTCACCATATTCCAATAAATATGTAATAGTAGAGATAAAATCATCAATAACTCCTACAAAGAGAGTGAGGAGAAGATCATCTACTTTCTTACGTTCATTTTATAGAATGAACCTATAGATTTTGCACATTAGTACGATTAATATCTGTATCATACTATTAGAAATTTTCAATCTAATACCCTCTTATTATAGCCTATTTATTGTTGAGTATACACAATCTTAACATTTATATCATGTACATATATGAATTTTGTTTCCTTAAGTTTGGTTTCCATTGTCATTTTTTCCTTTGTCTAATCATTTTCATTTTCTAATCATGAGTTATCCTTGAAAATTGTCTAAATGTTGAGTTGTAAAAAAATGAAAGGTTTTCAAACATTGGTTAGATCCTAAACAGGTTGTCATAACCTCGTAAAGTCTTGACAAGGTTTTCACAACCTTATCAAAGCCTAACACTCTTCATCTAACCCATTTGCAATATGCTTTGTCCTTGAGTGCATTACCAAATTCTTGGAAATATTTATAGTATTGGTATTGTCACAAAAAATGGGAATAGGTTTATCAAACTCTATCTTCATCTCCTTCAATTTTTGCTTCATCCATAATACCTATTTGCAACATGAATCTGCTACAATGTACTCTACTTCTACTATAGATAAGGATATTGAATCTTGCTTCTTTCTTAACTAGGTTACAAGACTGTCAACAAGAAAGAAAGCTCCATCACTTGTACTCTTTCATTCATCTATGCTTCCTACCTCATTTGTATTTTTGTATGCAATTAGAGTGAATTTTTACTTTTAGGATACAACAAACCAAAATCCATTGCAGCCTTCAGATATCTGAATATCCTTTTTACTACTTTGACATGAGTTTCCTTAGGTGTTGCTTGAAATATGACTATCATCCCAATTTCTTGTATTATATCTGGTCGAGATGCAATCACATATAACAAACTACCAATCATGGACCTGTACAAAGTCTGGTCTACTAGAGAAAATTCACCATCTTTAATCAATTTACACTTAGTAACCATAGGTGTACCCACCTGTTTGCATTCTTCTATTTTAAACTTGCTTAAACATTTCTTTTATATAATTATTTTGAGAAATGAATATGCCTCTATGTCTGATTGAGAAAATTGTAAACCAAGAAAGAAAGACAATTCACCAAGCATTGACATTTCAAACTCACTTTGTATTGCATCCTTGAAATCTTTGCAGATAACATCATCGATCTCACCAAAGATAATGTCATCGACATAAATAACAATGATCAACAATTGATCTTCTATTTTTATGTATAAGTTACTATCTACAATGCCTCTTTGAAAACATTGTTGTTGTAGATACCTATCCAATCTAGAATACCATGATCTAGGAGCCTATTTGAGTCCATAGAGTGCTTTCTTAAGCTACACAAAAAATTTGGATTATTTAAACATTGGAATCCTTCTAGTTTCTCAATATAGAATTTTTCTTCTATCTGTCCATTCAAAATTGTAGAATTCACTTCCATTTGATATACCTTAAAATTATTGAATGCTGATAATACCAAAAAAAATTGATTGCTTCCAACCTTGCTACTAGAGCAAATGGCACTTTAAAATCAATTCCTTCAACTTGAGCATATCTTTCACATACAAGTCTAGCCTTTTTTCAGATCACATTTCCATCTTTATTAAAATTGTTTCTAAAGAACAATTTAGTACCAATGATTTTTTTCTTTGAGTCTTAGAACTAATTCCCAAGTTTCATTTTTCTTGATTCAAGTCAGTTCTCCCTCCATCACATCTAACCAACCTTTCTCTTTGCTTGCATTTGCATAGGAACTTGGTTCAATTTTTTTTATAGTAATGCAAAATGTACCTGCTCATTTTATTTCTCAATTATTCTTCGAGTCTAGACCCCAATATCCTTATCTCCTATGATCTGATCTTCAGAATGATTCTTTTGAACATACCTAGCCGAAGTCTTTTTAGCTGCATTCTCAAAATCAAGTTCCGAGTCTTCATCACTACTACAGATTTGATCTTCATTATCCTCCTCTTTCAGAATGTCAGTAGATTGTATTGTTTCATCAATACTTATATTGACACTTTCAACAATCCTTTTCAATATTTTGTTATAACATCTATATGCCTTGCTTATCATAGAATAACCAAGAAAATACTTTCCTCAGATCTAGAATCAAACTTACCCAAATTTTCATCCCATTTGATGTAGCACTTTCTTGTAAATATTTTGAGATGTCTAATTGAAGGTGGTCTTCCTCTCCATAGTTCATATGGTGTTTTAGCAGTCCTTAGTCTGATTTGAGCTTTGTTCAAAATATACATCATAGTTTGAATTTCTTCCTTCTAGCATATGTCTGACAACTTAGCTTGACTTAACATTGTCCTGATAATCTCTTATACAGTCTAATTCTTCCTCTTAGTAACTCCATTCTGCTGCAAAGTTCTAGGAGCAAAAAACTGTCTTCGTATCCCTTGCAACTCACAAAATTCATCATACCAATCATAAGTGAATTCACCACCTTTATCTAATCTAAAAAGCTTGATTGTTCTTATGATTTCATTCTCAATCATAGCCTTAAATGCTTTAAACTTCTCAAAAGCTTCTGATTTTTCTTTTAGAAAAGTAATCCAAGTCATTCTAGAGTAATCATCAATAAGCATCATAAAATACTTGTCACCTTGTAAGCTCTTTGTCCTCATTGGTTTGCATATATTAGTATGAATCAAATCCAATGGATTTGTTGTAGAATATTCCTCAATAGAAAATATGGTCCTTGTTTGTTTTCTTTCATGACATGGTTTGCAACTAGTAGATTGAGGCTTCTTATTCTTTGGCATGTCCCTTACCATTCCTTTTGAATTGATCCTTACAAGATCATGAAAGTTGATGTGTCCTAATATTCAATGCCAAAGTTAAATCTCTTCTCTTTGTATTGCAAAATAACTATCGGTCTGCTTCCTTCCACAACCAACTCTTCGGTATCAATCTTTCTGATTTCACAACCTTTAGCACTGAATGAGAGTTTGTAGTCTCTATCGCATATTTGAATTACATTTAGAAGATTGTGCTTTAATCCTTCTACAAACAAAAAAACATGAGTTTTTGTCTTTCTGCCATCAAGACTCAAAATACCCTTACCTATAATCTTATCAACAAAATTGTTACCAAGAGATGGAGAAGCGAGTGGGAGTGCTGGGCAGGAAGAGGAGTGGGGGTGGAGTTTCAAACTCTGCAGATGATGGAGATGGAGAAGCTGACAAAGATGACGATGATGCTATTTTTTCGTGGGATCCTCCTCACCTTTTGATGCCGGTAAATCTTGCGGTGGTTCCTGGGGAGGTCTTGGGGTCTCTTTCAGACCTCTTTGCTTGGCTGTGTCTACTTGCTATGGACAAAGTGTCTTCCATGATTGGTGCTATGGAATTTTGGAGTTCGTTTCTTTGGGTTTGGCATTTGGTGGTGGACTCTTTTGGTTTTGTTGTCTCTGCTTTCTAGGGCTGTCTAGTTCATGGCAGTGTTTTGGGGATGTCGGATGCTGATCTTCGATGGGGGTCTTTGGTGACCTATTGGATGCCTCCGGTGGTGTGCAAGGACCCCACTTTTCTTGTGGGTCTCCTCTTTTGTGGTTGTCAGATCCCTTTTGGCCCTTCTACCAGTGTGTGGTGCCTTTCCGTGGTCTTCTTAGCGGCTCTTGAAGCTAGGATTCTCTCATGGGGGAGGGATTTGTGTGGCTTATTTTGGGATTTTTTGCTTCCATTCTGAAGCCTTTCTTTAGCCGTATGAAGCTTGTTGGCTACTTAGTGGTTTGTGCTTTGGGCTTGGCCTTCTTGGCTAGGTTTTTTTTGTGCCCCTATTGGTTTCTGAGACCTCTACTATTGAGGGTTGTCTCAGGGTTGCTGGCTGAGTTATTCCTAACATTTACTCTTATGGCTTAGTTGGAGGTGTTCTTTTTGTTGCAGGCTCGGTTGTTTCTTCCTTCTCGTGTTGTGCATCTAAAGCCTGTGGTGTCAAGGGATGTTTTGTCTATCCTTTGTACTGCTACTATTTTTTTCCATGTTTTATAGGTTATGTCTTCTTTTGAGGTGGATACCACTCCTATTGAGGAGGAGCCTGCTCCTATGGAGGTGGAGCTAGTTCCTGTTGATGTGGAAAAAAATTATTTCCTCTCTTTTGAGCTTTTATTGAGGCGGAGCTTGTATGAGGTGGAGTGCAGTGGCTTCAGTGGGAAGGGTTTTTATTTTATCCTCTCTCATTGAGGGGAGCTCACTCATATTGAGGTGGAGTTTGAGTTGGTCGAGTAGGATGGATGGTGTCACAAGATGTTGGATGCTTCCTGGTGCTCTGTAGTGATTTCTTTCTCTACGTTTCCTAGTTGCTCTCTTATTGAGGTAGGGAGTTTGGGAGTTATGCTTGTCATTGAAGGGTGATCTAGTTTCCATTGTTGTTCATGTCTTAGTTTGAGTAGTTGGTTGGAATGGTGGCTATAGGTTGTGTTCATGGGTTTAAGGTCCCTGCCAAAACCTTGTTGTAGTGGGTTGTTGGTCCCGTCAAAACCAAAGGGTTCAAGATCCATGTAAAATCTTGGTACTTTGCTGGGAAGTTTGCTAGCTACTGGCTAGCTATGTCTTTGTTGTGCTGTTGAGTGTTATTGACTCTTCTCTTTGGGTAGCTTGGTCATCTTAGATTGGGTTTCAGGTCCCTTCAAAACCTAATGGTTTCGGGTCCATTCAAAACCTATTTTTCAACTAATCAAAAATAAATTTGTTACCAAAATTGAAAATGGAAAGCAGCGACAACAACAGGGGTTTTTTGAACTCTGAGGAGGATGGTGGATCTGATGATGAAGACGATGAAGGTGTTGTGACTGGTTGGGAGGTTCACTTGCTTTTTGGTGGGGCTTCGGTGGTTTGTGGGCTTCAGTTGGGCTAGGAACTCCTGTCCTTTCCTCCTTCCTATGATGTGGGAGTTGTGTTGAGGGCGGGAGATGGCTTTTTGTGTGCTACTAGTGATGCTTTCACTGTCTGTTTTGTGGACGTTGATAGTGTTGTGGTTGCTGACCTGGGTGGAAGTTGGGTTTTCTTCCTCTGTTGGTTTCTTTGGGTTGGTACTATGGGGTTGTTGTGGGAGCCCCTCTTCCTTTTCTTCTGGCTGCCTTCCTAGCTGAGGGTGTGCGTTGGTATTTCTAAGGATGGCTGGTTGTAGTTTGAGCTTATTGTTGCTTTGACTTGATGTAGTTGGAGGGCTTGGTTTTCTTATTGTTGGCTCTTTCTGTTTCTTGTTTTTCCTTGCTCTTCCTTTGATTATGCTTGATGCTTTTTTGGTGGCTCTTTGTTGTTTTTTGGCTACCCTCCTTGCAGGGGTTATGGGAGTGTGTTGGTTGCTTAAATGGAGTTTGGTTGTTGAATGGGATTTTCTTTGTCCCTATTCGGTGTAATAGGGAGGCTTGGGGGATCCTATTGTTGGCCTGCTCTACTTCTTGCTTCCTTGGTGTTGTCCTTCACCTCGTTCTCTCTGTTGGCTTGTGGGTTGCTTGTGTGTCTTTGTACCCCTTTTTTCTAGGATTGTTGGGTGTCGGTTTGGATTTTTTGTTGGCTTGGGATAGGCTGTCTCTACCCTATCATTTTGTGGATGCCATTATTTTTATTATGGAGTTGATGGTTATGTCCATCTCCATTTTTTTGGTGGGGCTCTTTTGGTTGGGATTTTGTTCTCCCAGTTGGTGTTTTTGGTTATGGGTGCTTTTGTTATTCCTTCGTCAGTTGGGATCTCTATTCTCATTTTGTTTGAGGTGATGATGGAGCTGGTTGTTTTGGGCCTCAGGTTGTTGCTGAAGGTTTTACCTAGCTGCGGTGCTTGTTTTGGGGTCTTTTCTGTTGTTGACTTGTTGGTTGTTGGGTTCTGCTGCTTTGGAATCTTTTTAGATTAGTTGTGGCCTACTGCTCTTTGCTGGGTGGTTTTCATGGTTTAATCCTAGATCCCAAATGGTTTTGTTCTTGGTGCAGGGTTTTCCAAAGGAGGCTACAGTTGCTTGCTTGGCTACTATGTTGGATTTCTCCTTTGGTCCTATTGAGGTGGTCCCCCCTCAAATACTATTTTTATTGAGGTGGGAATTTCTCCTATGGAGGTGGAGGTTGAGGGTGCTGGTGATGTCTAGTTGTGGTGGTCTTGTTGATCATTTCCTCCTCTCCAATAGAGGGGAGCTCACTCCTTTTGAGGTGGAGCTGGAGTTGGTTTCCTGTTACCAGGTGAGTCTGTGCTGTAGGGAAGATGATTTATTGTAGTTTTCAGCAGTGGATAAAAATGCTCCCATTGAGGGGGTGCTTGATATTACATGGGTTTCTGATCTCGGGAAAAATTAGGTGGTTAATGTTGTCCTTGATTAGGGGATTGAGGGTGTCTTACATCATTTTTCAGATTATCTTTCTTGGCTTAGGGGTGTCCTCTATTTCCTTTTCTTTGGTTGGGTTATGGTCGGCTATTTCTGAGCAGATGGTTGGCTACTGCTGTGTTGGTTTGTTGCCTGATTGTTTCAGGTAGTTTTTTACAGTCAAAACTTGGGTGGGGTTTCTGGTCTTGGATAAAACTAGGTTGCATCCGGGCTTCAAGCCCATGCTTATGTGTATTTTGTAGCCTATGATGTCTTGATTATCTGGTAGTGGTTGTTGTTGGGTTGCTGGTGGTATGTGAGTTATCTATTTTAGCATCTTGCTGTTGTTGGGATGATTCATGCTTACTATTGTTATCTTGAGTTTCAACTATCTTCCTTTGTAAAGGGTTTTGGGCCCCTTCAAAACCCATTTTTTACCCCTAATCAAAACAAAACTGTTACCAAGAGTTACATATCCTCCATCAAAATTATTGGAGTGCTTGAACTTGCTCTTGTCCCCAATCATGTTACTTGAGAATTTGCTATCAATAATCCATAGGTTCTTCTCCTTTTGTGCATGTAGAGAAGTTTGAGAACTTATCTCCTTTTGTATCCGGTGTAGGAAAATTCACAAAATTGATTCTACAATTTCTAGCAATGTGTCCAAACTTGTTACATTTGTGACAAATGATATTGAAATTATACAAAGGTGCAAATGCATTTCGCCAACCAATTCATTTCTACTTGCTAAATATTTTCTATAATTCATAGCCTTATGACCATAATGATTGAAATTAAAATAGTAACTAGAAAAAGAATGATAGAACAAGGTATTGTAGCCTTCTCCTCTTGAAGCTTGTATTTCAAATATTCTATTATGTCTGTGTACTTGAATGAATCCGTCATTCACTTGTTCACCTTTCTTTCACTTGCTGCTACAGGTTTCTCAGACTTAAATTTTAGAGTCATTCCTTTCTAGATTCTTAACAACAGACTTCATAGGCTGTTCAGTCACCTTATTCATCAATAAAATTAATACTAGTTTTGATATGTGGTGATCTCCAAATTTATATTATATGTTCCAAGATCTCAGTGCTCTTCCCAAATTTTGACTTCAACTGATGATTTACCTTTTCAAGATCTTTCCTTAGTGATACAATCTCTGCTTCAAGTTTTTCACAATCCTTGTCTCTTGATAGCAATCTTTATGTTAGCATTGATTTAATCCTTTTTAACTCTTCTACTTGAATATTTGATCAATGATCATTTTCTCTACCTCCTCAAGATTTTGAGATAACTTGTCTATAGATTTCACTTCTTCCACAACTCTTTTCTTTATCCTTTTGATTTCCTTAACAACACATAGTAGTTCTTCCACAAGATCTACTTCTACATCAACTTCAATTCTAGACTTAATTTCCACATCTTCTTCATAGGTTTCCATAGCCATTAAAAGGGCTCTCTCTCCATTTCCGAAAATTCCTTGGTCATCATCATTAGATGAAGAAAATTTTCTAGTTTTTCTAAATATTTTTCCCTTTTTGAAATGACTTCCTTTCATCATTGTTAGATTCCTCATGTGGACACTTAGCCATGAAATGACCTAATTCACCACAATTAAAATATTTGAAAGACAACTTACCTTTATACTTTTTGAAACCTCTTTGTAGCCTTCTAAGAAAGTTTTCTTCTTTTGGATCTGATTCATCATTTGAATAAATATCATATTGCTTCTTGGACACCTTGAATGCATCCTCTTTCCTTATACAATCATTGCTCTCAATTCTCATTTCATGGGAAAACAAAATTTCATGTAATTTATCCATAGTTAGAGTATTTAGATCTTTATCTTCTTCAACAATAGAAACTTTTGCATCAAAATTTTTAGGAAGGCACCTAAGTACCTTTTTCACAATCATACCTTCTTTCAATTTTTCACCAAGACCTTTGATAGATTTGACAACCTCATCAACTTAGAGCAACAATGTAGCAATATTCTCTTCTTTCATTTTTCAAAATTTCAAATTGACCTCTATGAGTTTGAAACTTTTCCTGTTTGACCTTGTCTTCACCTTCATAAATGTTGTGTAACTTGTTCCAAACTTCCTTCACTATCCTGAAATACATGATATTTACAAACTCAGAGTTAAATAAACCACATAAAATAACATTCCTTTCTTTAGTATTGTTCTCACAAGCCTTCTTCCAAGCCTAATCTTTTGGAGTGCTTTTAGGGATCTCATGTCCATCCATAATTGATTGCCAAACCTCAAACCCTAGGGCCATCAGATATGCTTCCATCCTTACTTTCCAAAAAGCATAATTGGATCCATCAAAGAGTAGTGCCTTATTTGAAGACAATCCTTCTTGAGCCATAAAGTGTGCCATCTCGAAACTACCTCAAGCTGTTAAGCTACTTCAAAGGAACTTGGCTTTGATACCAATTGAAGGGCACACCATATACTAAGAGGGGGGGTGAATCAGTATATCAAATCTATTTAAAACTCTTTAATTCAACATGTATTTCCCAACATGAAGAAAAATAACTACTATCAATCAAACAATTATAGAAGCACACATTCACACAATGAACACCAGATAAACATGAAAACCTAGAATGGGGAAAACCACGGCGAAAAGAGTTTCTTGGAGCTACTGTCCAAATCAAGACTCACAAAAATAATAAGTTACAATCATGAAGTAGGAACCAACCTACCAGAGACACTGATCCCGTAGTGAACTTGTAGGCACCAACCTACTGGAGACACCAATCCCCAATACTAAGATTTGAGCACCAACTCATTAAGCAAGATACCAGTCCTATCAAATTACAAAGATAAAGCTTGTGGATCTTCAATGTTGATTACACAACTTACACTTGACTTGATTTTCCTTCAAAAACTCTCCTACACACCTTATGATCTTTTAATTATGGTGCACAATGATTGAAACATGGAACTCCCATTATAATACTCAAATTACACTTGCTCACACAAGTTTTTACTTCCACACAAATTCACATATTCATTCATTCTAGTGAGATCTAGACTATGATGATTATATACAACACATTAAATTAACACCATTTCATGTTAGCCAAGGATTTGCAATTAACCAGGTGAACAAAGGATGGACCTATATTCAAATTTACATGAAACATGTAGAGGGTAGGTCCTAAATAAAATTTACTTCCTCCAAAAGAATATGATGTCGTGCACTTCCTTCAATAACTTTAACTTGGAACTATTTTAACATCCCACACTATCTCTGGAGGTCACATGCTTCAAGCCGCTACTGCACAGTTTCATAACAACAACTGGTTAACAAAATAACACAATGACCCTTTTGTCACTTCAATATTTTTTACATACCAAACATAAATATTGAAAACTCTAGAATATGATAGAACAAGTACATGAATACTCTCCTTTCAAACCACAAACCAAAACTCACATCTAGTAGGGAATACAGGTCATGAACATGTTGCTAGAGAAATCTCTCTGCCCTAAGTAATTGACCTCAAACATTCTAGATTAGACTTCCTGATTACTTCTATCACCATGAATAGATACAAGCATGATATTGCAAGCATACTTTAGTCAGTCTCCTTCATTGTTCTCAAAATTATTTGATATTCAAGTATGACTACATTTAATTCTCACTGTTCAACTAACATTACTCCTTAGACATCAGTGAGAACCTTTTGACATCAAGGAGACTACTCCTTGAAAATACACCTTTGACATTAATGACAACCTGTGTTCAACACCAACTAGATATGCCAAAGCAGAGCATTCTTTCAAAATTATTCATAGGAGCCTAGCTTCGTTCTCACTATTTTTCCACCCATCATTTGTTGTAGGTAAAGCTAGAAACCCTGAATATGTTTATCTTTGTGATGATTTATGTGATAATGGTAGAAAGGTCTTTTATGAATGAGGTGGGTTTTTTCCTCAATGAATTTAAAATAAGCCAATCAGTGTGAAGGACTGAGTATTAGTTGGCAAGTCATGTCTGAGATATGATAAATCCATAGACATTTCTAATCTATCCAATTTTTTTTAGACTTGTCCTTTTGGTATCATATTGAAGCTGGGTAACACACACCCTTGTGCCAACAATCCTTATCATATGCATGAAGTTGTAGTAGCATGCTATTAGATTAACGAAGGTCATATTGGGTGGCAAGATATCAATCATGAACCAATGATCAATTTTTGAATTACAAATCATAATTATCAACCTCGTGACTTGGGCTTCCCTTTTTTTCTCCTAACAATTTAATCTCATTATCAACCTAACATACACATTAATAATTGGAACCTTGAGGAAATTGAGAATAAGATCAATTATCCTTGAGATTAACGTGTGCATACCTTATCCAAAACCCAAGTCCACAATAACCCACCGATCATGTTAGGGAGGGGAATTGTAACATGGGTAAATAAGAGTATCAAGACAACTCTTAAGATTTTAGTTTGAGCTCTCCACAATTTGAATGTAGATACATTGTTCTTCAAAGATTAAACGTCCAACCTTCACTGATAGGAATGAACTATCCCTCCAACTTTTATGTTGTACTAAATTATATTGATTCTTTAATTACCTAACCAAATACATCTATTTTTATAGTTTTAACATTTCTTAAGTTTAAAATATATTTTAATTTTTTTGTACCACTAATTAATAAATACACTTACTCTTAAATTTTTTTAGTTTAATTAATTTCAATTAATTACAACTATTTATATGCATATTGCATTCCACTATTTTCTTTTACAATTTGTAGGAAATGTTTTATTTTCCTACACTTTCAAGAATGTTGATTTTTTTTAGAACCTTAATCCTTTTTCAATTTTATTTTGTCGAGCTTTTGAAGGGTAGTTTTTTTTTTTTTCATATTGAAAGAATGTAGTTACAATGTAAAAGACGCAGTTAAAAAATTGCTAGAAGTAGTTGTACAAAACTAGTTACATAAAACTACATCAAATACAAAATAAAACTTATGATCAATTGGTGCAAAACTTCAAGAAGCATTCAATTTTATAAAAGGGATCTTAATCCTTGTACAATACATTCTTCTTACTCAACAACTATTCGAATTGCAATTTTATTTGTTGAATCTGTAGGTTCATCTTGAGATTCTTCAAAGCCTCGATCTGTAGCATAGAAAAGAAGGCAATAAGACAAAAAAATATTAAAGTATTAAAAATACAACTTCCCGATGATCATTATTATTAAAAATGACTTTACATCTATTTCTTCATATATGCAACACAATAACATGTCTAACACCATCAACAATAAAATTAGCATGAAGACCAACTCCAAGAAGAGCTTATTTCCAACTTAGATTGTGATGAAAAATAGTAGAGAAGTCATTAAACACAACATTCCATATTTTAGAAAACTCACATACCCAAAAAATATGCTTCATGTTTTGCTTCTTGTGACAAAGAGGACACTTAATTGGCTAGATCATAACACACTTTAACCTGTCCCAACGGGAAATCTAAAGTGTATATTTTCTAGGAAATTAATTGAGCATCTGAGTTGACTTTAGGTCTCCAAATTTGAGTAGATAATTTTGATCAATACATTTCATTGAGCTGATTTTTGTGTTCTCTCTAGGAGTTTCTCTTCCTTTTGTTGATGGTATCTCCCAAAAAATCTCTAAGATCCTTCTTAAAAAAGGTCTTCGATGTGCTTTCAAGCCTCTTTCGACCTTGAGAAAGCGTATCCCTTCTCTCAAAGACTCTAAGGACATCTTTCTTGCCTTTGGAGTCTATAAGGTTTTGTGTTCATGTGGTACTCCCTACATAGGCAAAATGGGTCGCTCTTTTAGCATCTGAATCAAAGAGCACAGTGCCGACATCAGACATGAACGTGTCTCTAAATATCCCTTAGCCGACCACTCCTCTTCCACTAAGCACCATATTTTTCTTGAAAATACCCAAATCATTTCCAAAGAAGATAACTTCTTCAAGAGAAAACTTAAAGAAGCTATTGAAATCAATAATCATCCTCTCAATCTTAATCGCAATGATGGATGGGGTTTAAGTTTATCATGGTATTCGTTGCTTTCCCACTTGAGAACTCCTCATCTTCCTTCTCATCACTAATTCTTGCCCCCCTGCTCCACTCTTCCCCCCTTTTGTTCCTTCTCCCCTTTCGTCATTGATCGTCCACCTTTTTCTGTTGGTCTCTAGTCTTCTTCTCATGTTCTCGTTTAGCTTCCTATGGTGGGTCTCCCCCTCCTTCGTGTGTCCTTGGTATTTCCATTGTTCTCATCTTCCTTGTTTTCCTTGTGTGGCTCCTCTCTTCTCTTTTTTCCTCTTTTCCTCTTGGCATTTAGATTCTTTGCTTTCTAAGGTTTCTTAATAGTCTCTTCTAGCTTTCCTTTCTTCTTTTTGGCTTTTTGGTTGCTTTTTTATTTAGTGGTTTTCTTTATTAATTATTTATTTATATATTTATCTTTATATAATCAAATAAATAAATAATTATATTCATACACAATTATATAAATATGCACATATATATATATATATATATATATATATAAATACACACACATATATATACACACATATATGTATGTATGTATATATATATATCCAATTGTTAGTTCTCCTTTTTTGGTCCTTAATATATTTTTAAGGACATTTATCATTTTTTATTCTTACAATTTGTGTTATGAGTTTTTTCTTTATATATTTTTAGTATTTTCTATTCTTATTTTTGTGCTTTGAGTTTTTTCTTTATTATAATTTTTTTGCTTTATGTGATTCTTTATTATAATTTTAGGAGCATTTAATAATCTCTATTCATATATTTTGTGTTTGGATCTCTCTTTATTTATTTTTAGGTTGCTCTTAGACTTCTAACGTGTCTTGCTTTCTATTTAGTCTTGTTTTCTACTCATATAATTACTTAGCTATGTAATCACACAACTTAGTGGTTATATCTTTTTATTTGTTTAGCTTATTTTTCAACCTTTTTTGTTATTTTTTGTCTTTTTAATTTATTATAAATTTCATTGATTAATTTTCTTTCTTTCTTTTCTTTCCTTCACTCCTTATCTTGGTGCCTTGGTTCTTGTGTCACCTTTTTTCTCTCTCCTCCCTCTTGCATTATTTCTATGCAATCTTGGGTCTGCAACTATTCAATTTTTCTCCTTATGCTCTCTTTCATCCTGATGATTGATCATAGAGTGTGATCCAAAACGTTGATGCAAAAATATTTCACACAATCGAATCCAGAAATCAACTACAGTTAATATTTCATTGAACCTACAATTCCAGTTGGAATTCAGCTAAGACTTCAAGGGTAAAACATGGAGAAACTACAAGCATATCTTTTTTAAGGAAAACATAAAAAAAGGATAGGATGACAACCATAACTGGTCTTTCAAAAATGCGTTGGATTGGGGTACATAGTTTCATAAACAACTCCAATGGCACCAAGGACTACATGAAGATAAAAAAACTCTTTGTATTTACTGCTTAGATTGAAATTGTTTTTAATCATATTCCATGGTAACCATCTCATTG
>VDFB02039602.1:0-22031 GCA_007258455.2 Sequoia sempervirens | reverse complement strand
ACACAATTTCATAGATGCTAGATTTGTTGAGAAACGCTGACTCATCACTGATATTCCGAGGCATGAAAGTTTAAGGTGGTCAGAATGGATAATTCCTTTGAGGTGTGAACGCGATGATTAAGGATCTCCTACGCCGGCAACAATTAGTGAGTTCAAGGCTGATTACTAAGTGTAGTTAATAGGGGAGATATTGATTTGGTCTTGGGAATGAAGTGGCTTCATTCATTGGAGGAAGTCACTCTTCGTCTCAAGGACATGGAGATCCGTTTTGATGTTGACGGGAAGACACACATACTAAAAGCAATTCGGGACAGCAACATCAAAACAATTTCTTTTCGTCGGATGGAGAGGCTCATGCATCACGACATGGTAGAGTGGGCTGCCGAGTGCACATTAGCACCTATACAGGAGGGACAGCAAAAGACTGAGTATCATCCGGACATTCAGCAGTTGAGAGTCAAGCATGATAAGGTATTCAGTGATATTCCACCAGGGAGACCTCCAGACAGGGGCATTGAGCATATTATTGAGCTTGAGGAGGGCGCTAAGCCCGTTATGATTACGCCCTATAGACATCCTAAACGGCTAAAGGATGAGATCGAGAAAACGATCAAGTAGTTACTTGCTATGGGTCACATTCGGCCTAGCAAGTCACCATTTGCTTCTTCAGTTGTGTTGGTAAAGAAGAAGGATGGTACATTACACATGTGTATTGATTATAGAGTCCTGAATAAGAGGACGATTAAAAACAGGTATCCGATACCGCGTATAGACGAGCTTATTGATGAGCTCCATGGTGCATGTTACTTTACCAAAATTGATTTACGGTCAGGGTATCATCAGATCAGGGTCTGTGAGCAGGACATAGAGAAGACTGCCTTCCGATGTCATTGTGGGCACTTCGAGTTTATAGTGATGCCATTTGGGGCTCACTAATGCACCGGCTACATTTCAGTCTACGATGAACAGGGTTTTTCATTCACAGCTGAGGAGATTCATATTGGTCTTCTTCGATGATATCCTTATTTACAGCAGGACTTGGCAGGAGCATTTGGCTCACTTGGAGACCGTGTTGAGTATTCTGGAGAGGGAGTCCTTGTACGCCAAGGAATCCAAAAGTGACTTGGGAATGACCGAATTGTTATATTTAGGTCATATCATCAGTGCAGGAGGAGTGCGGATGGATCCTGAAAAGATCCGCGCTATTATTGACTAGCCTACACCGGCGAACCTGACACAGTTGAGAGGGTTTCTAGGTTTGTGTGGATTCTACCGTAGATTCGTGAATGGTTATTCACGACATGCAGCCCCTATGACAGATTTACTGAAGAAGGGTGCATTTGTTTGGACTCCTGAGGCACAGGAATGCTTTATGAGATTTAAGGAGTTGATGACTACATGCCCTGTTTTAGCACTACCAGACTTTACGAAGCCTTTTGAGCTTCAGTGCGATGCATCAGGTGAGGGCATTGGTGCGGTGCTTATGCAGGACAAGCACCCGATTGTGTATGAGAGCCGCAAGCTCAGATGGCTAGAAAGACTTTATAGCATATATGATAAGGAGATGCTCGCTATCATGCATGCCTTAGCAAAATTCAGGCAGTATCTTGTTGGCAGTAAATTTTGCATCAAAACTGACCATAACAGTTTGAGACACTTCTTGGGGCAGCGAGATCTTAATGATCGTCAGCAGAAGTGGGTCAGTAAATTGCAGGCATATGACTTTGATATCTCGTATATCAAAGGTACACAGAACGTAGTAGCTGATGCTCTTTCACGCAGGCCATATTTGAGCTCTATGGTTCATATTTCGGAGGATTGGAGGCATATGATTGTGGCAGAGTATGCCAAGGATACTTGGGCCTCCAACATTGTTGAGGGATCGACGATTGATACTAGGTATACACTTGTGAATGACTTGATCATTTACAAGAACAGGATATATTTGATCCCAGGTTTAGAGGTGAAGAACATAATCATGCGAGCCTTTCATGATGTACCGACTGCAGGACATCCCGGGTACTTCAAGACCTACAGACAGATTCGGGAGAGATTCACATGGAAAGGACTTAAGGCAGATGTTCTTCAGTACGTGCGTGAGTGCTCTGTTTGTTAGCAGAACAAGCAGGAGAACACGTACCCGGCAGGTTTATTGCAGCCACTTCCGATTCCTGACAGGAAGTGGGAATGCCTGTCGATGGACTTCATTACGGGCTTGCCTAAAGCCCAAGCGGCTAGATTTCGTATATATGTCGTTAGGATTGGCTTTCACGGGCGCCCCACTTCTTCCTCGATCACCACAACCTACACAGCTACACAGGTAGCAGAGGTATTCTTTCGTGAGGTGTTCAGACTACATGGGTTGCCTCGGAGCATTGTGAGCGACATGGATAGTCGGTTCTTGAGTCACTTCTGGCAGGAGGTGTTCGTGACTGCGGGGACCCAGCTCCACCCAGCACCGCTTACCACCAAGCATCGATGGGCGACTCCGGAGCAGTGAATAAGTGGCGGAAGCGTCACCCCAAATTATATTGCAGGCAGCGTGGCTGCATGGGTCAAGTGGATTCATTTTGTGCGCAGTATTGTTACAACACTCCATATTCCACATGACTATTCGATGTCCCCTTTATGGCGCTTGTACGGTATACCGGAAGCTCTCGCCGGATTTGCCTACTTAGTGATGCGAGAGTGCCGTAGTGCCGGAGACTTACTACGTGAGAGTCGGCGATACCTGCGAAGGCTCAAGGAAAATATCACAAGGCACAAATCAGCGTGGCTAAAGATGCACCGTATGAGGACCTTTTGCGAGGCATTGAGGTGGGTGACATGGTTTTTACTCCTTACATGTCAAGAGCTCCTGTCACGTACCCACTCTTAGGAAGAGGGGTCGGTGAAGCTTAAGCCACGATATTACGGTCCTTTCAGGATCTTGAGGCGTGTTGGAGAGGTGGCCTATGAGCTTGAGCTTCCGGCAGAGAGCAGGGTACACAATGTTTTTCATGTATCACGCCTCAAGAAGGCGTTGGGACACCGGGTGGTACTCACCTCATAGCTCTACTCCTTAGATGATGAGGGAAAGTTGATTTTAGTACCGAAGTCCATCCCCGAGGCCGTGGAGAGACAGCCAAGTAGGGAGGATCTCATCGCGGGAATATCTCGCGGAAATGGAGAGATTTGTGCCGCTGGAGGGATGCCAAGCATGGGGAGACAGGATATTCTCGCAAAGATCCGAGCTGAGATTGCCGGTGACAAGCAATTTCGTGAGGGGTGGACTATCATGTCCCTTCTAGTTGACATCTCTCTATACGTGATTAGCTTCATTATGCACCCTCAGAGGCCGGTTACGGGCTGATAGAGGGTCAGCGTTGGAGCTTGGCTCACCGGGCAAGATTTGGATCGGGCTTGGCTGCCTCGGCTCATTCGACACTTCAGCCCGAAGGCTATTTTTAGCAGTATTCAGCATTTAGCGTGGGACCCCTGCTATTTTTAGCAGTATGGATTGATGGCGTTCAGAATCACTTCTTTATTCGTCAGCTTCAGACGGCTCGAGCATCGGGTGGATATTGAGAGAGATATTAATATTTAATTGATTTAATTAAATATTAATTGTGGAAGCATTTTAATATAAAGTTATAATATTTTATTATAACTTAAGTGATTTCAGTGAAGGGGTCGCCCATCATAAAAAGGGGGCCATTTGACGATTAAATTTATAATTAAAAATTACGTTGAAGACTATTGAAAAGAATTAAAAAGAAGTCGAATTTTTAATGATCCCTATTATTGTGGAATTCGCACTTCTCAAGAGTATAATGCATTTGCTTGGAAATTCGAGCCATTATGAATTGTGAATTGAAAATTGATCAAGTCTTGAGCAGAGCACAGGAACTTAGGGTTTCAGTCTCGAATGCATTGGGGAACGAGCCATCTCCAGTGAGAGCGATTCAGAGGGTGTGAAATATCATTCGATCTATTGCTAGCAAAGAGATTTCTTCATCCAGAAGAAATTACAGAGCTTCACAGTTGAAACACATTTTTTCAGAGTATACATCCAGAGGAGTTTATCACTTACAGGCGCCTAACTTCCAGAGATCTGAAGACCATAACAGAGGCCGTACATTTCAGTCATTGGCTGCTGGGTGAAAGCCGTACCAGTCATATTGCAGGCCGTACCATCATTAAATAGGGCGTACCTTGTGTGTTTGATAGATCGCCTTCTTTCTGGCCAGTTTGTCTGCACCAACTGGGGCGCCTATGCTCCTGGTATCTTCTTGCATCACCAGATAGAGGGAGAAGCTGGAATAAATGATAGTCGTACCATATCAAGAATTAAATCAGTCTGCTGCAATCAGGTTTTTCTTCAATAAATATCATTGCCTTTCTATTTGCATGTAACTGGATTCTCAGTGTAATCATTTCAAAAGATTAAATAATAGTCTGGCATCAGTATTCGAGATAGATCCTGTTATTTCCGGAGTTGTTAGATTTTATTTAGATTTTATCTTATTATATTGCAAAATCGCATTCTTCATATTTTATGCAAAAAACGTCAAAAAACCAAAAACTGCAAAAACAAACACAAAATAGTCAAATTCAGAAACAGGGGAAACAAGGGGTTTCTACAAGGACATACACAAAACAACATTTTGTTGTCACTATGGGCACTATGAGTTCTTGGTCATGCCATTTGGTTTGACAAATGCACCTGCCACATTTCAGTCCTGCATGAACCATATATTCAATAAACAGTTGCGTAAATCTTTGTTAGTGTTCTTTGATGACTTGCTCATATACAACAAGACTTGGGAGGAGCATTTGAGGCATCTTGACGAGATCTTGGGTATCATGGAGGAGCAATCACTCTACGCTAAGGCTTCAAAATGTGAATTTGGCCTTAGAGAGATATTATATTTGGGGCATGTGATCAGTACAAATGGAGTACAGTTCCATCAGGAGAAGATACAGGCGATACTTGACTGGCCACCACTTAGGACACTCACAGAGTTGCGAGGTTTCTTTGGATTGTGCAGTTACTATAGGTGGTTTGTGAGAGGATTTTCACAGTTGGGAGCACCTTTGATAGATTTGACAAAGAAAGGTGCATTCAGTTGGTCAGAGGAGGCACAACGAGCTTTTGATAAGCTCAAGGAGGTGATGAGTAGTTGCCCAGTATTGGCGCTTCCAGATTTCACACAGCCGTTTGTTTTGGAGTGTGATGCCTAAAGTGAGGGCATAGGAACAGTGTTGATGCAAAACAAACACCCCATAGCTTTTGAGAGCCGTAAGTTGAGGGGACCAGAGAGACTATACTCTATCTACGATAAGGAGATGCTCGCCATTATGCATGCCTTGGCGAAATTCAGACAGTATTTAGTTGGAGGGAAGTTTGTGGTGAGGACTGACCATAATAGTCGCAGATACTTATTGGAGCAGAGGGATTTGAATGAGAGACAGCAGAAGTGGGTCAGCAGAATACATGCATATGACTTTGATATAGAGTATGTGAAGGGAAAAAATAATGTTGTGGCCGACGCCCATTCTAGGAGACCTTCAGCGTGCTCACTTTCAGAGATTTCCGCAGATTGGAAGTCCCTCTTGTTGGTGGAGTATTCCAAGAATACGTTTGCTTGTGAGTTGATGGATGGATTGATTCAGGATGACAGGTACAAAGTAGTGGATGATGTGATTTACTACAAGGATAGGATCTACTTGGTGCCAGAATCTAGACTGAAGGAGAAGATATTGCAGGCTTCTCATGATACTCCCTTAGCAGGCCATCAGGGCTATTTCAAAACTTATAGATAGGTCAGAGAGAGGTTCTCATGGAAGGGCCTCAAGGATGATGTATTGAGACACGTCAGGGAGTGTGTGACTTGTCAGTAGAACAAGTTAGAGCATACACATCCAGCTGGATTGCTACAACCATTGCCTATCCCAGAGCAGAAATGGGAGAGCATTTCTATGGACTTCATCACAGGCCTACCCAAGGTGCATGGGAGAGATAGTATCTTTGTGGTGTTGGATTGATTGACGAAGTACGCTCACTTCTTTGCTATTCCGACTGAGTACAAGGCTCCACAGGTGGCTGAGTTATTTTTCAGGGAGATTTTTTGACTGCATGGGCTACCCTAGTACATAGTCAGTGACAGGGATAATCGATTCATGAGTGCATTCTGGCAGGAGCTATTTAGGTTGGCAGGTACTGAGTTGACTTCGAGCACGAGTTATCACCCTCAGACATGTTGATGTGTTTTTCGTGACCGCACCAACGCAGAATAAAGTCGCCAACGGCTACCCTATTCTCTCTTGATCAAAGTATTCCGCATGCTAAGATTGCAAGAAAGTTCATGCGTTCAACTCCTGCTGTTCTTTTAGTGCTTGTAATAGGCTCCTCGGCTTTGGCTCGATGTGATTTGCTGGTATTTCAAGGGGACTTACGGAATTGTTCGGTAGCGGAGAAAGGAATTCAAATGCTCGAAAGATTTGTCTATGAAGCGTGGGTTTCCTATTCTAACCAGAAAGTACTGAATTCAAATGGGTTGCAGGGTTAAGAAGATTCTACTCTAAGACGTGGGATATGGAGCCCAACTTCAGCAAACTTCAACCAAACTTCGCTTTGCCTCGCATCGGACAGCTTCCACGGAGTTGGTGCAATCTTCGAGGGAGATGACTAAAGATGTTCAAACCACCACTTGACATAAAGATACCATCACAACGACGCGATACCATTATTCAAACCAGACAAAGTTGGGTACATGATATTCCGCCTTGACCACAAGATTCACCAATGCAAAGAATACACTAGTGGTGTGGATAGACGGTTGCTTAGGATCAAACACCCCACATTCCACAGCTTAACATCTAATTTCCATGGAATGAAAACTATACTACTTTGAACTATTTTATGCCACCATTTGAATCAGAAGGACGAAGAAACCTTGCTAGCTACTCACAACAAAGACGAAATTCACCATCAATGAAAAACTCTTTTATTGAGAGAGTGTTCACAACAATTTCTTACAAAGTTTTCAAAGGGAAAACTTTCCCTCTTCTTCAAACTACACTATCAATCTATACTAAGCTACTTTAATTTTGTCTCTCTATTCTAACTTCTACTCTAATTCTACTGTCTCATGAGTTACAAATGAGGGGGACTCCCCCTTTTATAGTTGGCCAAGTCCAACGGACGGCTCAGATTACAATCGACTGGATGGCCCAGATTGTGCCACCTCAGCCCTAAACAAGATTTTCCCTAAAAATTGCCACCAAGAGGAGAGTGGGGTAATAAATGAGCCATAATGTCCATTATCCTTCTAGAAGATTCCATTTGTAGACGCGTTCACACTGTCCTTGATCTTCTTTCTTGACGTTGCTCTTCAACTTCTTTGTCACTTGAGCTAACACTTAGCCAATTTCTTGCAACTTTCTCCCTTCGAGATTGAAACTCATAACTTTATCTTCCTCCGAAGGTTGTAATATCATCGTGCTTCACCACTTCCAGTCATCGTGCTCTGGCCTCCACGTGCATCCTGCAAAACAAGCAAGGAGAAGAGTATTAGAACACTTCTTAATATAAACTCAACTTACTTACCAAGATTTTTAAGTATTGATCTCCAAGGGTTCATCGTTTTCCTCTAGCACAACTTTGCTTTCTTCATGATTTTCCAACATCTTGACTTCAACTGTATTCCCCTTTACTTTTCCAGCTGAGGTGTTCGCAATTTTGATCTCATTCATCTCTGGCTCAAGAAGACCATCCCCATGAAGAATTTGAGCAAATTCACAAATTCATCGTCTGGAGAATTTCACCTTGAAAACACATTTTCACTTTGCTCAGGAAAATTTTGTCCATTCCCAAATGACAAAATGCCTCACCCTGAGGCTCTGTCATGGAAAGAACCTTAAAACAACTCCCATTCATCTAAAGGAAGTTTTCATAACCATCAACCAGACACAAATCTGTTCGGCTGGATTTTGGTCCTGAACCCAGTGGTGCCCATTGGCATCCCGCCATCTTCTGCCCACTTTACCCAGACCTGCCAAGCTCATTCCTCCACCCTGCCCTTCCTGTCCTATTCCCTCGAGAACTTCATTACTCCTTCAAGTTAGGTGTATTTTTCCTAAGGAAGTGAAACTTTAAATATTAATACTTAGGAAAAACATTCATCACTTTGCATAGGTGCATATGGAGGTGCCTGCCATTTACAAACACTTAGAAAATACTTCCCGACTTCCTTCTCATCTTGGGCGCAATTCATGGGTAGAGCTTCCATTTTAATTGCCTTAGATAATTCTCCAACTTTGATAATACCCTCATTAAGCTAGGCACGTTTAACATGGCAGACTTCAATTTTCACTTACCTAGGAAAATTCACCTCCACCCCCATGACTTAGGCGTATTTAGCCCCTTGAAGTCTCATTTTCCATCACTTGATCAAATTCACCAACTTGTTTTCATCCCTTCCCAAGGGCGCATTTGGAGGTGCTTGCTTCTAATTTTAATCTTGCCTTAGAGAAATTTTGAACTGATCCTTTTGAAGGGCGCATTTGAACCTCTCTACTTCAAATTTTTCACACTTAGAAAATTTTCTAAGTCATCTCCTTGCTGGGCGCATTTGCTTGGTCAAGCTTCCAATTTACATGTCTTGGGTGTTTCTCAACTCACCATCATAAGCATGGGCGCATATTGGAGGGTCACCCACCATTTTTTGTGACTTACAAAATCTCTCTTGCACCCTCACAAGCTGGGTGCATTTCATACCTTGCACTTCCATTTTACAACACTTAGAAAATTTCTCAACTACTGCACATTACCTTGGGCGCATTTAGGAGGTTGCACTTTCAATTTTGAACACTTAACATTTTATTCATCATCATCTCTTTCCAAGGGCGCATATAGAAGGTGCTACTTCTAGTTTCCAACACTTAGCATTTTCAATCACCTCTATAGGCAAGTCCAGGCGTACACCAGAGGTCATGCCTTCAAGGTCCTCTCTTCAAGGCTAGGCGCATTTTGGACCCCTTACTTCCAATTTTCGAAACTTAGAACATTTTGAAGTCTCCTCCACAGTTGGGCGCATTTCACCCCTTCTACTCCAAGTTTCAACACTTAGTGAAATTTATCAATCTCTTTTTTACCTTGGGCGCTAATAACCCCTTGTACTTCAAGTTTCAAGTACTTAGAGAAATTTATCAATCTCTTTCTTGAAGCTGGGGCGCAAATGGAAGGTGGAGCTTCAGATTTCAACGACTTAGAATATTTTCTCCATGGCATCTTCATCCTAGGCGCATATGGACCCCTGAGGTTTCATTTTAAAGCACTTAGAAAATTTCCATTACCTCCTCCTCCTCAAGGCGCATTTTGACCCCAGAGCTTCCAATTTTCATACTTGGGAGAATTTTTAATAAGCTTTCTTCCCTCAAGGGCGCATTTTGCCATAGGAGCTTCCAATTTGTAGCACTTAGAAGATTTTCAACCAGCCTTCGGCTTTTAAAGGCATTTTTCACTAGCTGGACTTGAGAATTTATCAATTTTAGTGAATTTTATGCCATTTGTCAAATTTAGAGTGACTTGATCGTGCTTGCCCTAATTTGCTATTTTTAGAAAGTTCTTCAAATTTTGTGCTTTGAATTGACTTCTGACCCTTGAAGGGCCTGATTTCGCCTTGTTCCAACTTCGGGGTGTGATCGTGCTGTCGGGGCCTGATGTCTGTTTACACCTGCTATTTTTAGCAACCTGCTAAAAATAGAAATTACTCAGAAAGTCTCCAAATTTCATGTGTTGAATGCCTGAAGCATGGTGATCGTAACTGGATGTTGTTTTTGCTTGACAGTCCTGTTCTGCCCTTGATCTTAGGAAACCCTAATTTCTCTGTCTTGACCTGCTAAAATAGCAATTATCCGGGATTTCATTCTCTCAACTCGTTGTCTTGAAATTGCCACGGATCCTCCTCGAAGACATGTTTTGACTCGTACTTCTAGATTTGATGTCAGTCATATTTATAGCCAAGCCAAGTGACTTACTATTTATAGTAAGTGCTTGTTTTTGAGACTTCCTTAGCTCCATTCGAGTTGAAATTTGAATAGCGTGCTCCTTGTTGGTAAAATTGCCTGCCTGTGCTGGCGCCTGAGATTGACTTTCTATTTATAGCTTGCGTCGAGAATGCGTTACTAAAAATAGTAAGTGTCTCGACACCAAATTTGCTGGTGATTCTCCGAAGATACCGATTATGGTGGATACTTCAGCTCGACATTTTGACGCTGACTATTTTAGCTCCGGCTCGAACCCTAATTCTTTCAGATGTTCCCTTTCAAATGAGCTCCGCTTTGACCTCGCTTTCGAAGTTGCATGGACGATCGGGCCTGGTTTTAGTGTCGAAAGTACCGCCTTGGTGGTACCCGCGAAAATAGAGTGGCCTGAAGGACCGCTTCGCTTAGATGGGATTTTTCTCGCGTCATACGTTCAAAATCTTGAAAACCAGAAAAACTCCGGGGTAAAATCTTTTAACGATGCAAGCGACCGCCAAAAATAGCAAAGTCAAAAGCATCAATTTCATTTGCATGTTACACCGCTAAGGGCTCTTTGAAAAACCGCAGCATTATGCCAGCTACGTCAGAGAAAATTCAGCATGCAAAACCCTAACATCGCCTCCGGTTTAACCGAAGTTGCCTCATGGTATGTCATACCGGCCGCTAAGGTCTCAAAACCTGTGGCGAAATTCCCTCTGCATTACGCGCTGAAAACTTTGCCCCTCAAGCTCCAAAATTGCCTCCTCCGCGTGAACTGCTAAAATAGCAAGTTGTCCGTTTTAGTTCAAATTTTAACCTGTGAGTAGCCTGATGTGCTCTGGACAGCAGTGACTGTCGGAATCTCAAAAATGCTGAAGGATTGCCTGTAATTGCACACTTACTAAAAATAGTAAGTAGTCAGAATCTGATGAAATTTCAGTAGAAACCTGTCAGAAGTGTGGTGATCATCAATGTTAATCTCAAAACCCAATTTATTCACCTCGTTGGACTTCAAATTGGCTGAAAAGTTCAAAACCCTAATTTTCAGACTTGGCCAAAAGTTCACGTTAAGGTTCAATGGCGGGCCCATCTGGAAAGACAGACAGCAGAAAAGAGAGACAACAACAAAACGACCGAAAAGCAAAGCCAAAATTAGGGGGTCCCCATTTGCAATGGGGCGATGTGTGAAAAAGGTCACAACAAGACAGATGGTCAAATAGAGATTGTGAACAAATGGATTGAGGGGTACTTGCGCAACTACATTGCAGGGCAGCAGTGGGCCTGGATTAAGTGGTTGCACTTGGGGGAGTATTGTTATAATACCACCTATCATATGTCCATTGGGATGAGTCCTTTCAGAGCTTTGTACGGTTACGATGCACCTTCATTTATGGAGATGGATTTTGGTGATAGCAAGGCTCCCAAAGCCAAGGATTGGATTCAGGAGAGTCAAGATATCTTGAGGGCACTCAAGGATAACCTCCAGGTGGCGAAAAATCAGCAAAAGACATATGCTAATAGACACAGGGTTGAGCGCAATTTTGAGGTCGGCGATTTGGTATACCTTCGCTTGCAGCCCTACAGACAATCTTCTCTTAAGAAGATTGGAGCCGAGAAGCTCAATCCTAGATTCTATGGACCATACAAAATTATCAGGAGGGTTGGAGAGGTAGCGTATGAGTTGGAGCTGCCTGAAAGCAGCAAGATTCATAATGTATTCCATGTTTCGTGCCTCACGAAGGCACTAGGTCAGCAGGTTACTTCTTCTTCAGAACTCCCACCGCTGGATAAGGAGGGACATTTGGTCCTAGTCCCTGAGGAGATTGTAGACACTCGAAAGAGGAGGTTGAGGAACAGGGTGGTGAAGGAGTATTTGGTGAGATGGAAAAATTTGCCAACCAAGGATGCCACATGGGAGAATGAGCAGATTCTACAACACCTGAGCTTACAATTGCTTGAGGACAAGCAATTTCGGGAAGGGAGGACTGTAATGTCCCCTTCTCAGTAGCCCTACGTGTCGTCGTTAGCCTTTTCCTTCTCGAAGGCTAATGCCATTATCAGGGAATCATTTATTTAATTATTTGCGTTTTGCCTAAATTCAAGTTTAGCTTTAAAGGTGAAGCGAGATAATTAATTAAATCTTTTTATAAAGTGACTTTGCAAAACAAAGAGGTTCATAAGTGATTTATTGAAACATTTAATTTTTTAAGTGGACTATATACAAAGTCACTTTATTTGGTGGAATAGAAAAGTGACTTAGAAATATTTAAAATCTTATTTTTTTAAAAAGTCACTTTATATTTTGTTGGGGCGAATACAAAAGAAAGAATGAAGGAAATATTCGACACTTGAATATCATCATTTTTATCTCATTTCTCATGGAGCTTCTCGAGAGCCCTTTTGGTCGACAGTTTGAAGCCTGGACTGCTAGTTTCGACAGTGAGACAATCTGTCCTAGCTGGGAACATTCTTCTGATTTCGTGAATGTCATCCTCTGCATTTTATGGCTTCAGTTGGGCGACTTTGGTGAGGTTATTGTGCCATTTGAAGACTCAATATTGAAGAAACCCTAGGCGCCAACCATTCCAGTCGAATGTCTCAGCATGGGAAACGTTTTTGTGTTGACGCTGCTGTTAACTTAAGAGGCGTGAGAATACTGGAGGATACTCAGCTGTAAGTTGCTTGAAGGAAGGCCGTCTCTTCTTTAGAAGGCAATACACGTCCTTTGGAAGAAGAATTGTGGCTTGTGAGAGGGTCGTGGTAAATCTTGGAAGGGTTATGGAAAAGATTTGAAGCCTCAAGGTTGGACGCCATTGCTGATTAAGAGGAACGACTGCTGGTAATATGTCATTGGATGATGCTGTAGCTGTTGAGCGCTTCTCAGACAATTTCTAATGCCTTCCCAGGTTGGGACGAGTTATCCACAGGTCTGATGCACTCTTTTGTCTTATAAATCTTGTATTTACATTCTGTTTTTGCTCCTCAATGCCTAAGAAAAGTGTCTAAGGAATATCGATGCAAACTGAGGATGTTTCATGTAGTTATCAGACATCTTATATGCAGAAATCTGCATACAGTGTTGTTGTTACAGTCTGAGATATATATTTCTGATGTACTCCTTTAATGTTGTAAGAGGTCTTGTCATGCATATCTGAAGATACGAGTTTTGAGTCCGAGTCTTGTGGACACAAATTCATTGTCTTTGAATTTTGGAAGTATTTCTATGTTGTGTGAGGTCTGCTAATTACTCCTGAGCAGATACTTAGCCTATTTCAGACCTTTCCTATTGAGGTCGGTGCCATTCATAGTTGCTACAGCCTGATACAAATTTCTGTGCATCTTTATATGGAAGATCAGTAGTTTCCTTGATAGCATTTTGATGTATTTCAGATTGTGATTGTCATGGAAATTATGATGCAACAACATTGAAATCCTGCATATGGAAAATATCAGCATATATACTTACACTTGAATGCATAACCCCTGTTTTCTTGAAACAAGAAAGAAGTTATCAGTCCCAAGGAAAATACAACACAAAATACAAACGAGCTCCCTTCAAATCAAACAAACAATCAGAAATTTATAATAGCGTAAAATCAGCTCATGCAACAAGTGTTGTCAAAATTCCGAAGGGGGTCAAGCAGAAAATTTAGAGCAAAAATTTGCACGGCTCCTTACACCAAACTATTAATAATGGACCAGCTGGGTATAAACTAGCTAGGTATGAAAAGCTTCACATACTCTAATTAATAAAGAAAAAATTTGATTAGAATAACAAACTGCACCAATGAAAAGATTGTGGTCTACAAAAGGATGCAATATTGTGATGGACATATGCTAAAAATCGTCCGCTACTTAATATCATGCTAACATGCAGCAAAGGGCCTTATTTTTTGAAGGCAATAGATTGTTCAAAGCGAGAAAAAAATGCAGAGTTCCTTCATAACTAGCTATGTGATGGCATTGAGGAGGTGGGGGCATCACATGTAGTCGAAGTTGTTATAGATGTTG
Organism: Sequoia sempervirens; assembly: GCA_007258455.2. Classification (NCBI taxonomy): domain Eukaryota; kingdom Viridiplantae; phylum Streptophyta; class Pinopsida; order Cupressales; family Cupressaceae; genus Sequoia; species Sequoia sempervirens. The sequence continues at coordinate 8,012 of VDFB02039602.1, read as the reverse complement.
CCCTTGTTTGTAATGCAATAGGTATGATGGTACAAAATAAGTACTAGCATATATTTTGGACACCATGTTGTGTGCATTTGTTGAATAATGCACTCAAAGATATTGGCAAGTTCTGTGGACTTTAGATCAAATTAAAAAGGGGCAGAGAAATACAGATGCTCATATGTGTAACGACCTATCCCTTGCGTAAATTAAATTTTTTCAAATTTCACTTCAAACATATAAAAGTAACAAGTAATAAAGACATTTACAATAAAATTTTTCCTTTCTTCATTGATAAATGTATACAAGTTACAATATATTTCCACATGAATTCCATTTTCTTTGCAAATATAAATCAGAGTTCAAAAGTAATACAATTACATACATAGCTCGTAAGCTTTTGCACAAATAGTAGTAAGAAGGTCCAGGAGTCCGTCCTTTCAAATCTTGGTACATCGGCCGCTTGCTGTGGAGGAGAAACATCACTCGGGCGCTTTTCCGCCAACCACAGACTTATAATGCGGTCCTCCGCATAGCTATCGTTAGATAGATGGCCCTCCCTTCAAAGAAGAGATTGGTAGGGTATCCTTTAACGATTACCAACTGAGTATAGTGTTGTGTCCTACACAACTAGAACCTTGCTATTTCACAATCTCGAACTAGTACTCGGATCACAATGAACTGACAGTGTAGTCTCAACTATCTCACACTAAGTGGATGTCGTACATTTCACTACTTTGGCCAAAGTATTCTCATTCAGTACTTCAAATGAAGGTCATCTATCATAAACACTACTCAGGGCCGATTTGACTTAAGGCTATCTTACTCTACGCGTAGGCTATGTCCTTCAATAGTATTCAGTCACCCCAGACATCCTATCTCAAACTAACTACTTAGAAATGAGCTAGTCAACAAGTGTCTTATAACCTAACTCCTAATTTAGGAAATTTTTATCCTAGGAGTGTTTAGTTTGTCACAGTTAACCTAATAACTTAAGCTAAAGACCACACTTGGTTCTGACATCATTTCGTTCCTAGTAGGTAATAATTACTCTACGTATTCTCCATATATGGAGATCATACAAACATGCAATATTCAATCAAATGCATATAAAACCTCCCTTTAAAATTTTTATCCATTATATCCCTATAATGCAAGATAAGTAAAAACTAATCCCTTAAGCTCCTTAAACATTTAATCCCCTTATTACAATTCCTTTATCCTTGAATCCCTTATTCATTCTACCTTTAAAAGCATTGAATTCCCTTATATATTTTACCCTTAAATGCATTGAATCCCTTGTGCATTTTCCCCTTAAATGCATTGCTTATGAAAGTTTAACAAAAAAGTACTAATTAGCTTGAGCTATTTGCAAACAACAATCACAAGAAAAAAAAAATACAGCATTTCAAATAAAGGATCACAATAATAGAGAATTCATGCCTGATATTTAAAGCTCCTTCTCCCAGCACTGCTCTTCTAGACACTCCTTCAACAAACTTCTAGAATTCCAACTGAAAATGGCTTCTTTTGCAAATTTCTCAAACTAAGGTGAACTCTCGAGTCACTTCTCACAATTTGGACTCCTCTAATAAAAGCTTACTCAACTATGGCTCACTTAAAACTCACTCAAAGCTCAAAAAAGGAATTAACACAGTAATTTGGTAATTGTTGGTAACAGCTTACTGTATTTCTCACACTTAGCATATAGGAAAATGCAGCAAATAAAGAAAATACAGCACTCAATTGAATGGATATGGGAGCTCTAAAAAACGCAAGACTCAGATTGCACAATGAGATGAAACAAAGAATGGTTGGGTGTCTATTTATAGGCCTGAAATTGCAACAAATTCCACCATTGAGGGCATGTAAATTGACAACAAAGTGCCCAGATTTGTTCTAAATGCTACATGGCGGGTTTTTAAACCCTAAATCATCAAAATGGGAGTGATTCGACCCTCATGGAGCCAGTATTTCTAGACTTGTTCAACTCAAAACAGAAAAATTGCCACTTACAGGAAAAACGTCCAACTTTGGTGCATATCAGAGGATGACTCATGATTGTTGCGAATTGGTCAGGTTTAAGCTTGCAACAACACATTTCTTTTAGTTGGCACTATCTCATCTCCAGCGTTTTGAAATTTTCCTCCATATTTTGATGCGTTTGAAGCCCACGCCATTTCACGGGAAGAGTCTTCACAGAAATATTTTTATTCATTTCAAATGTTTTCCTCTTAATATTTCGATTCATATTGTTGCTTTATGTTTTAAAACAAAAGGCTCGATTCTTTAATGAAGACTTATATTTTCTCCAAAGTCTAGCGACTATATAATTCCCCATAGTTCGCTTTATAAAGTTTATTCTTGTTAAAAGATTTAAATCTTTTAATTTTAACACCTTAGAGTTTATAAATATTTACACTTTAGAGGTAAAACATTTAATCATATATAAATTTATATATTTTATATATATAATATATGTATTTCTATTAGTATTTAATATATTCATATATATAAATATATATATTTTCTACATTACTCTCGTAATATATATATATATATATATGCATATATTACCTTACTATAATATACATACATATATTTTATACCTTATAAAATATATAAATATATATATATATATATATATATTTACACATGTATTTATGTATCTATGTATATATCATATAACATAATTACTCCATTGATATATACAAATATACATACATATATATGTAAATTTTCTAGACAATAATATTAAAATATTATTTTCATCACAGATAATAGGCGGGGTGTGTATGTATATACATGCGTATAACCATATATACTCTTGTGTATACATATGTATACGTATATACATGTTGACATATACATATGAGCATATCCATCTGCCTATCATATGTATGTATCGATATGTTTATACATATGGATACGTGTACACAATGTATACATGTGTATACATACCCACTCAACCTTTAAACATATATCTTTCACATTTTCCATACAAGGATCACAGTATAGTAAGTCTGACAATAAAACAATCATCACTCACAAAGCACAAAGAAGTAAACCAGACTCCTAAAGCCTATGGATGACTTATCAAGACCAACTTATTTGACTTAGCTTACTCAGTCTAAGGAACGAATGTGTGTGTATGCTCAAATGGCTCTCGTTACTGTTTACTCGACCAAGCTCCTCTCCTGAGTGATATTTCTCTTCTGCTTGGAGGAATGGTCCTCATACCTGCATCCACCGTCATAAACTCACGGCAATCAAATGCTCACAACAATAGCAATGTATATAAACTTCACTAGATATATCAACATCATTCATTGTAGAAACCCTAGTTTCCCCCTGATTTCTGCTTCTGATTGTTTTGTGACGTTTTTGAAGGGTTTTGGTGTTTTGTGATTTTTTTGGGTTTTTGCATTAAATATGAAGATGGCGATTTTGCAAGAAAATAAGAAATAAATCCTAATAAAATATTTCAACTCCATAACTTATGAAATCTACTGAGAACAATGTTGCCAAATAATTTATTAAGTCTCTGAGAGCATTACAATGAAGATTTGCTAATGAAATAGCCCAACCCTTCGGTAAAATTTAAAATTTTCATAATCTACATCCTTCAAGTATGTAAACGTGTTAATCATGTCATTGCAATAGAATTTTTCTTTTTCTTTATTGACAAAACATGAACAAATTGCCATATTAATATACAACAAAGATTCCATTTCAATATAATAACTTCACAAGTACATGAAACAAGAATACGTACCTTAACTAACATAGCTCCAATGAGCTTTAGAACAAATAGATGTAAGAAGGTCTAGGAATCCGTCCTTTCAAATCTTGGTACATCGGCCGCTTGCTGAGGAGGAGAAACATCACTCGGGCGCTTTTCCGCCAACCACGGACTTATAATGCGGTCCCCCGCACGATCATTTTGCAATGAACGGCCCTCCCTTCGAAGAAGAGATTGGTTGGGTAACCTTTAACGACTACCAACTGGACATAGTGTTGTGATCCTACAAAACTAGCTTTCGTGCAATCGGCAATACTCAAACTAGGATGTAATTCAGGATCACGGTGAACTGACAGTGTAGTACAACAACTAAATGGTTCCTTACACTACTTTGGCCAAAGTGTTTACGTTCAATGAAGAACATAGGTCATTTGTCACATACACTAGCCAGGTTCAACTTGACTTGAGGCTATCTTACCCTACGAGTAGGTTAGTCTATCGGGGTAGTCCGTACCCTAGACTTCCTACAACAAACTAACTACTAGAATGGAGAACAATTTAACAAGTACTCACAACTAACTCCCTTATACGCGACTTTCTCATCCTAGGAGCTTTTTATAACTTGACTAAGTTAATCTTCAACTAGTTGTGATCGGTAACTTATTAAATACCCTCATTTCATTCCTTAGTATTTAAAGAGCTATATTCAAACATACACTCCTTATATGGAGTCAATAATGCAAATTACTTTTCAACAGATCAGTAAATCCGTCTACCAATTAATATAATTTACTCTTCAATAGATCAGTACATCCGTCTACCAATTAATATAATTTACTCTTCAATAGATTAGTAAATCCGTCTACCAATTAACGCAAGAGTTAATAGAATAGAACATGCGTTAGCCTTCCTATATCTCAAATTTTCTACTTGTTTAATGGTTCTATAATACTTCTATAATTAAGGTAATCCTTTCGGAAATTCTTTCCAAATATACCTTAAAGATCGACCTTCATTCCCTATTATGTTTCAATGAAAGTGCACTTTTATTTGTAAACTCTTCTAGACCAAAGAAGAATAGTAACTTCATGAAAAAGTAAAAGAGTTAACATGCCTGACAAGAGCCTTCCACAGGTGTTGATCTAGTGAGAACTTGCTACACCTATAGCCTCCAGCCAAAGGACTTCTTAGCAGATTAAAAGCTCACTCTACGAAGGATGAACACTCTCCAACTAAAAACTTTCAGCAACTCTCCGTCCAGTCTCTAACTCTTCCTCAGAAATTAATTACTTGCTACAGCTGAAAGTAATCTCAACTTCTTACTGTGAACTTAGAAGTGAAGAAGAAAATAACAGGGGATGTCTCTCAGCAATTGGTAATATACTGTTCTCAGAAAATATGTAAGGTTTCTCTCAGCATTTGGTAATATACTGTTCTCAGAAAATATGTAAGGTTTCTCTCAGCAATAATAAAGCTTACTCACAGCTCAAACAGGGAGAGTCACAGTAACTTTCACTCTCAGCAATATAAAATAATTTAACCAAAACAGGGAATGATTATAGAAGCTAAATAAAATGACAAACTCGGATTCTTCAAGTCATGAAACCTTGAATGGCTGGGCGTCCATTTATAGGCCCGAAGTGCAACGGATTTCCTCTTATGAAGGCATGCCAAATGACAACAAAGAGCCCAGATATAGTAAAAATGATACCTGGCGGATCTTTAAACCCTAAGTCACCAAAAATGAAGGTGATTCGACTTCCTTTAAGCCAGCAGATCATGAAAAATTCAACTCGAAACTGTAAAACGCCACCTACAGGTTAATGCGTATTTCAACAGGTAGAAATAAGTGTTAGTTTAATGAGAGACTAATTCCTAGGCCGGATGGCGTCCACAACACCATTTTTAGCGAATTTATCTCAGTCGTTTTTGGTTGCTGTGGCCCTAGTCGCGCGATTTCTCCCTGCGCGGTTTCCACGGAAATAGCTTTCTACAGATTTTTAAAATTATATTTCGACTTTACCTTATTGAAATATTTTGTATTTTACAAATATTTAACTCATTTAATATATTTCAATTCAAAGAGGTATTTACATATTAGAGAAAATCGTCATTTTTAAGAAAACGTTATTTTCTCTAATTCATGATATAGTCTCATTTCACTATTTTAAATTTCACTTAAATCTTTTATTTAAATACATCTATATATATTTTATTTTATTAAAATATTTATATAATATAGTTTTACTTTACAATATATATCTATGTATAATTATTTAAATTACCAATTTAAATAATATCGTATACATATCTTTATTTGTAAAAACTATATTATATTTATATTTTAATATAATATTAAATATATAAATCTATTTATCTTTATATCTACACATGTATATACGTCTACATTATACGTATGTATACTATGAACCAGTCAATATTATACGTAATCATGTATATGTATATATATGTGTATTTATAAATTTAGAGGTTATATACCATCACAATATATTTATAACAACAGGTTAGCTGTGATACGTATTCATGTGTATATACTTATATATTTACCTTACGTATAAGTATTCATAAATACACTTTTATCGATGCACACGTATGGCATATCCATCTGCTCTAATACGTTGTATCGACATGAATGCACTTATGGATACTTGTACATATCGTATTCATATGTATATATATACACGTACCTACCTCTAACAAGAAATATTATTCCACCTAAGATTATACTGGCAAGCATCACTTATTTACACATTCAGAAGAAGTTACGACTCCTAATGATACTTAAACAAGCCTACAGATGACTTACCCTTAACCACAACAATGACTTAGCTTACTCAGTCTATAGTTTGTGTGTGTATGTCCAATTGGTACTCGTTACTGCTTACCCGACCAAGTTCCTCCCCGAGTGATATCTCTCCTTTGCCTGGAGGTACGAACCTGCTTCCTGCACACCATGTCACGACAACGGGAATCATATGCTCAAAACAAAGCAGAATACATGAAACATTTCAAAAGTTAGATTATTCATAAATCAATAACCTTATATTCTCCTTTATGCAGTTTTTCACCAAGAATAACATCAAATGAAACAACATTCATATTGAAAACGAGGTACAAGCATCATTAATTTACCTTCAGAATTCACATTTACTCTATCTAGTAATGGTAATTTGTAACGTCTCAATTTGGGATGTAACAGCTAACATGCAACAATGAATCAGCAATTATTTAATATTAAGAACCTGATATTTTTGCAGCAGCTGAAAGTACAGATCTGGTACGGCTGCATTAAATAATCCTTTCTCCCTTTGTTCTATGGTTGCACCCTGCTCCAGACTCCTAGGCGCCAACTTGGATGAAGACTGCAAGCCCAAAAGGAAGGCGTCTTAACCCTGATGAGAAACACGCCCTTTTTATGCAAGTACGGCCTGACAGAAGGTACGGCTACAGCAGCAATAAATGGAGTTTGTACGGCTCCCTTGAATTCAATGTCTAGACTCTGAAATATGAAGCGCCTTGGTAGAGATAGGTTCTCTGGATGAAAACACTGATAAAAAAAACTCTGAAGATAAAATACTTCTTGAAGCTCTGTAATTTCTTCTGAATGAAGAAACCTCTGTGCTGGCAATAAATCAGATGTTATTTCACACCCTCTGAACTGCTTCCAATGGAGATGGCTCGTTCCCCAAGGAATTCGAACTTGAAACCCTAAAGCTTCTTGCTCAGATCAAGTTGATCAATTTTCAATTCACAATAATCACTTAATAGGCTCGATTCCCAATGCAAAGCCTATATCTCTTGAAAAGTGCGATTTCCACAAAGATAGGGAATCATTAAATATTTCGAACTTTTCCCTTTTAATTATTCAATAGTCTCAGCTCAAATATTTATTATAATTTAATTGCCAAATTGGCCCCTCTCTGATGATGGCGACCCCCTCAAACAGAATCACTTAAGTTATAATTTAATATTATAACTTTATATTATAATCTTCAGATAATTAATATTTAATTAATACAATTAAATATTAATATTTCTCTCGTTATTCAACCGATGACTGATCCGTTTGATGCTGACGAACACTGAAGTGATTCTGAACGCTGCCAAATCCATACTGCTAAAAATAGCAGGGGTCCCACGTTGACTGCCAAGAACTGCTAAAAATAGCAACTTTTGCAAGAAGTCTCCGAATGAGCCCGAACGAAAGCCAACTGATCAAGAAATGCTAACTGAAGCTGAGCCAAGCTCCAACGTGACCCTCTATCCA